>MJUU01027464.1:89016-110504 GCA_002080025.1 Modiolus philippinarum
ATTTTAGTTTTTATTTTACCAGAGTCAACGATGATAGTTAGATCCAGAAAAGGGCAATTCTTAGAATCATTATTAGCTTTATTAAGTTTCAGTTGTTGTGGGTAAATGATGTCGACATAATCTAAAAACTGGGGATTGTCAATAGTAAGGATATCGTCAATATACCTGCTGTTATCGTTGAAAATTGAAATAAGTTGATCACTGTTTTGTATGGTCCCATTTTGTAATTTTTTCATGAAGTCACGTTCGTAACAGAAAAGAAAAAGATCTGCAATGAGAGGTGCACAATTTGTACCCATGGGAATTCCAATGACCTGTTGATAAACAATGTTGCCAAAACGAACAAAAATGTTGTCAAGCAAAAGATTAAGTGCTTTAATCGTATCATCACACGTCCAGGAGGAATGATTGTTGTAAGTGATATTAGAAAAGAATCCTTGCGTTTTGTTACAACAAATAAACTGCAGTCCAGAAAATTTAAAAGACCATTTAATCAATTGTCCCAATTTAGATTTTATCAGATTATGCGGAAGTGTTGTATAAAGTGTAGAAAAATCATAACTGTCGATAGATGAAACTGGTTTTTGTATTGATTGCAATTTATCTAAAACTTCAATAGAGTTTTTTACACTCCAAAAGTAATTGACACCAGAGTTTTGATAAGTTTTTTCACAATATTTTATAATTAAGTCCTTTATACAAGAAAGTGCACTGGTTAAATCGATGGACAAGTTAGTAGTAGAACAATTACTCGATGCCGAAATAAAACGATGCTTGTACGGGTTTTTGTGAAGCTCAGGAATCCAGTACATAGTAGGCAAGGTGTTATCTTTAGGTGGAACTTTGAGCATTTCTGTGTCCTTGTAATGTTGTTTGGTGAGAGTTTGTTCATCACAATTGGTGCGTTTGAAAGTATTAGACTTGTCCAATTCGTTTTGTTGGACATCGATGTAGTATTTCTTTCAAATGATTGAAACGTTGTTAGAAGCTTTGTCAACTGGTACAAACACATATTTTTTGCCAAGATCTCTCAATTTAGACTTTATTCTATTAACAGACAGCTTAGGATGTGGCTCAACATAATTATCTTTATAACTCTGTTTTACAGTGCAGTATAATGCTGCTTTCTTATATTTAAAATAAAACCAACGATGTTTCTCACGAGCCATCTGTATTTCATCATATTTTGTTGAATTGTATGCAATTTATTAACACATTAATCTAGATATATATCTAAAGTAACACTAAATAGCTTAGATAATCTATTTAACACTTCAAGACTTGATATCTTAGACTCGACCAAAATGTAAAGCATTGGAAAGGAATTCAAAATAGCAAGCAGCATTTTGGTGCTGCCCAATCTTATTTGAAGATTTCTTACTGTTTAAGTCATAAGCAACAACACAACAGCAATACATTTTTTGATAATCGATATCACAGATAAAGCTCAATATTTGTGTCAATGCATCTCCGGCCTGTGAGCTGTTACGGGTAAAGATTACATCCCGGGCCAGTGTGTAGTTACGGGTAAAGATTACAACCCGGGCCTGTTTGTAGTTACGGGTAAAGATTACATTATATCCAACTCTTAAATATTTAAATGTGAACATCTCGCCAGCAGTTATGTAAGATGAAAAGCGAATAGCAATATTTCAAATCGTTTAATTATACATGTCCTTCAATACCAATGTTGCAAATCAGGTTTCTATTTTCCCCTTCACATTTAGCTGTCTTGAACTACATCACCAAAAGTACACAACAAGCTGACAGAGAAATATCGAACAACAAAGAAGCAATATAAAGGAAAAATAAAAGGATGGATATAAGACAACAAAATTAAAAGAAAAAGACACAATAGGTACAGAAAAGACCAGATCACTAGCAGTGTAACCCCTACAAATGATTTAATAACTATATTCGGTTTTAGGGGTGGGGGCTTGTTTTCTCACAGCAGTTTACTAATATTTATATTTATCAACTGTTTTGTTTAAAAGAAATACTGTCTTACAGGTAAGATACATGTGGAATGGGACAATGGCCACAGAAATCGTTATGACTACAACGAGCATTTGCATAAATTTGACATCAAAGTTGTCAACGAACCAAGAATCCTTGTTGACGACCTGATAGCAGTTGGATGTAAAGTAAAGAGGGGTAACTGTAACGTTATCAAATAAAGTTAAAATTGCATCATTCGGGTAACGTGAAACAGGCATTAATATTGTTTTAGCTGTGCGTGTTAGTTTTGTACCGCGGTCATTGAATTTCATATAATCCAGACGACCAAATACTGATTGAAAGTAGCAAAGACAAACGTTCGCTTATTAACATTGAAAATACAGAGATCTTCTTAAGCTTATTCCTGGAATGCTTTAATTTACAAACACCTGCAAAAAAGTGATGAAACTAATCGCAGATCAAATATAAAATAAAAATTTGACTGGCTTGGATCTATAATTATACGCATTTTATATTGAATCATTGCATAGATAAAATATCAACTTTGTCAAAATATTTTAACAAAAATCTCAATGTCTTGTGATATTATACCAGCCAAAAATATTATCTAATGATTTTAAATGAGTTGAAATGTAAATAGTTTAAAACGGTGCATCTTTTGGGTCACTTTTATTCGTGCTATTATAGATTAGTATAGAGTTTGGTATTATTAAACTAACAGGTAAAGACTGGCGATTCGGAGAACAGGATGGTGGTACTGGAAGTAGGGGAACAGTTCTTCGAGTTGAACAACATGGAAAAATTGTGGTAATTTGGATTTTTTTTTTTTTTGCTGACTAGTGTTTATAATTTTATTAAAGAACATGTCAGTCTCAAATATTTTTTTCAAATAAGTTCAGGAATACTAATAAACAACAGAGTACCATGACAAGTACAAGGAATTTCAAATATTTCTATCACTTAACACAAAACCATAATGAGTAATTATGTTAAGTGCCAAAAAGATATTCAAAGTCTCCATTCAAATTTCCAAAGAATGAACTGATAGATATTCAAAAGTTGCTCTTTGCAAAATGTTAATTTTACCTATCAATTACAGGTAAAATGGGACACTGGTAGGCTTGGTATATACAAGTTTGGTAGTGATGGTGTCTTCGAACTTGAAGTTTGGTAATTTTTATTGATATTGTTCATTCAACCGAAAATAAACTGCTTGTGCATGAGCATGTAGAAAATAGGGGTAATAACAAGGTTATCGAGCAGAGTGGTCAAGAACCGCAGTCCATGAGACAAAAAACAAATCAGGTGAAGTTAATTGTTCGTGGTTATTTTTTGTTTTTTCCATTACAGGTGAAAATGCACAATGATTGTTGTGTTAATTAATAGTTTTGTTTTGTCTTTGTTAAATACATTCTGACATTTCCAGATATCAGACTTTTAAATAAGCTTCAATTTCATTTTCATATTCCTTTTGACAAAAGGTTTGCGGAAAATCTAAACACAATATATGAAATGCATTTCGTTGGATGCTTGATTTTGTTCTCAAGAAAAATGTTACACAACGAATAATAATAAATTCACAGGATAAGTATGTTTGACTTGTATTTTTTTTTAAATTTAGATAGCTTATATACAGAAACAAACAATATCTTCAAATTCAGAAGTTTTTCCTTAAAATAACCTTAATATTGTGCGGTACCATTGAAATAATTTGCAACCATCATCAGCGTCATTTAGATGATCTTTATAAAATTTCAAAATCTTATGAATTGTTCATTTACACAAAAAAGGTTTTGAAATATTAAAACTGGCTAAAAGTATTCAATTCAAATAGATTGAGTTTTTGGGCTATTTTCATATTTACATTGCTTTTAGTTCTTTGATTGTAATTTGGGCAGATTGTTAAATTTAAATACAGTTATTTAACAGATTATATGTAGAATTTTTTTTTTCATAAAAATTGCTCTTAGACCGTCTGAGAACATATTTGCTAGCCTAGGTTTATGATTCGCTCTTCTCCTCTCCTCTTCACCATTGGCAGACGAGCTTCATTTTTGGAGGCACAAATTTAAATTATCTACCTTTGAAGTAAGAGTTTCAGTATGAATTATTGTAAAAATAAAAATATCTAGAAGTGCGACAATTCAAAAAATAATTTACCAAAGGGAAATGAACCCCTAAAAGTAAAGAAACAGTATAAATTGTCAGATTTTTGCAAAATGTAAACATCAATTCACACCATATTTAAAGTTTTATTATTACGATATATATCTAAAATATGCTTTTAAGCATTCTGGATGGATGCAGCCAAGCTAAACTGCAACTAATAAAAATTCTCTTCATCTTCTGCAACAAAGAATGTCTTTGGATATGCTTTATCTCTCCATCTCGCTTTCATCTTCACATTAACTATCAGCAATGGAGAATGTTCAATCTATAACGAATGCATCCGAAACAAAAAACATTTTTTAGAACTGCACGAATCTTCCACCATTTTCTTTGAACTATGGATACCCGAAAATGTTTTGATCAATTTCTTTGATTTTTCTGCTTTGGGAGAATCATTTGTAAACCAAAGCACCACTAATTACCACAAACATATTGTTTTTTAACGTTTCACCATCTTAACACACTGATTAGTTTTATACTTATGAAATATATACAACTTGGTCAATATGACATTGTTTATCTTGTCGTTATTATCAAGAATTTCGTAACAAAAGATTAAAATAAACATACAATGCTGTAGAATTAAGGATACATATAAGCATTTCTGAACTATTTCATCGTGTTTTCTTTGAAAAAATTGGAGTAAAATAATCTCATAGCTATTTTTAAATGAAAGTGTAAGAAACAAGTATTTTGCAATTTGCTCGAGTATATAGCGTTCTGTTTTTCAAAGATACCCAAAAGAGTTCATAAATTAAAAATTCTTTCTTAGAAATATGAAGACAAAATAGTAGTGACATTGGTTTCCAATTATTGTAGGAAATGTTAATTTTCATAGTGATGCATGTGTTTATTGGATTATTTCTCAATAAGATTATTAGATCCTATTATTTCAACAAATGTTTAAATTTCATGAAATTTTGCCTAATCAATATTGATTAACTTTTTCAACTATCTTCAATAATAGATGATTTGCCTATTACTGACCTTGTTTCCGTTGTTAAATTGTTCACTCAAAAGAAATAATTAAAACGAAATCAAGAACATAGGATACCGGACAGGTCATCACATTTACCTAGGAAACCCCTAGAAATCGACACCTTTGCATGTGAAATCTATTGAGTTGCTTTTCTATGCATATGCGTGTAAAACGTGAAGATAAATTCGGTATCTCCGTTTTTAATTTGAAATGGACTATTATGTTGTGTAAAAGTCTCTCTTAATACCTACAAATTGAAATACAATGTTCAAACTAAACTTTTGAAAACTTGCGAACAAGTAAAATTCAAACAGGTATGGTTCCAAAAGTGCATTCTTCATGCAATTTTTCACCTGGACAAAGTAAACTAAGATATTCTGCTGACATATTAAGGTTAAAAAATTTTTGAATATTTTATGTCTGATAGGAGTATAGGGTTGAGGCATATGGGGGTCTTACATGAAGGAAAAAAAATACTCTCATTATATCTTTGACAGTATATCTGTTTTGTTTTTGGATTTTTTTGTGTTTGGTTTTTGCCTTGTTTGTATCCATTTTTGTGTCGCCTGCGTTCACGCAGTGGCGACATATCACTATCCGTCGTCTTGTGTCGACGACGTCGTCGGCGGCGTCGGCGTCACAAAAATTTGTGTCACATTTTTCTCACGAACCGTGTATCGGAGTCTTCTGCAATTTGGCATTGAGTGTCAGTATGAGGACCTATACCGTGTGATGGAGTTTTAGATCTCTCACTTGCCCACTTCCTGTTTGACGGAACTTAGAATATTTTTGAGTCTTGAAAATTTCTGTCACATTTTTCTCAGGAACCATATATTCCAGCCTTCTGCAATTTAATATCGAGTATCAGTATGGGGAACCTATATCGTGTAAGAGAGTTTCTGATTTCTCGTATGCCCACTTCCTGTTTGACGGAACATAGAATATTTTTTGCCGATCGGACTCACAAAAAATTTCTATCACATTTTTCTCAGGAACCATTTATCTCAGCTTTCTGCAATTTGGCATGAAGTATCAGTTTGGGGACCTATACCGTGTAACAGAGTGTCGGACCTCTTGTTTGCCCACTTCCTTTTTGACGGAACTTAGAATATACATTTGTGTATGTATTTCACGCCTTGAAAATTTCTGTCACATTTTTCTCTCGAAGCACATACCCAAGTCTTCTGCAATTCAATATGAAGTACCAGTATGGGGACCTATACAGTATAATAGAGTTTGGGATCTGTCACATCCCACTTCCTGTTTGACGGAACTTAGAATATTTTTTGTTATTACGCAGGCGACACATGTCTTTCCTGGAAGACGTACTACTAAGTTTTGTGTATATATGTCTGTTTCACCTCTTGTAAAGTCATAGACTTGTGCCCAGGTTAAAATAAACGTGTCTTGTCCATGTTGTCTTGTCAAGAAACCGAAATCGTATAATTAACAATTGTTGTCATTATCGTTATTTGCGTAATTGGTATTAATTGTGTGCAGATCTTAATTTTGCTCATCTTGCTTTAAGAATTTCTGAAATGAAAACATAAGGATGAACAAGTCTTTTTTGTTACCATGGCAACCACCATAGCAACCAAAATCAAATCGTTGATTTCTTCGACAGAATTTTATATTCGCGGTTGTAATTAGATTAAAAAAAATCATTAACTTAGTTTACGGGAATTTCTTATTATTTTCTGAAAAAAAGCATTCAGAAAAAAATTAAAACCTAACACTTTTTTGCTATCTTAGCAACCATCATAGCACCCCAAGTTATAGTTTGTAATTGTTATGATGATATATAATGAGCAAGAGAAACTGACGATGTGAAATCCTTTATTTTACATATTTAAGAGAAATTTGAAATCTAAATGTATGTAAAAAGAAAAGATAAAGGTAAATAATTGCCGTTTTTTGCTACCATAGAAACCAACCTAGCATCAGAGTCAAATTGTTTGTATTCATTTTGAATAGCAATTATTATTAAGAGTGTATGAAGGAATCAAATTAAGCATTTCAGTTTATTTCAAGGAATTTCATTAATGTTAAATCTGCCAAAACAGCACTTGAAAAGGTGAAAATTTCCTATTTTTGCCTCCATAGTAACCACCTTGGCAACAATAGCCCCATCATTTTTTTTTCAGAAATTGTTTATTCAGACCTTACACTTATTGACTGTAATCTTGTAATTACCAAACATTGTTGCATATGTAGGATACAAGTCCTTAAAATCGGCCAAAAATGAGCTATCCTCAAAATGACCAAAGACCCCTGTGTGCCTCAACCCTGCACACATATCAGACATATTATTTATTAAAAAAATAACCTCAATTTGACTGCAGAATATTTAAATTTACCTTGCTTAGGTAAAAAAATGCATAGAGACTACATTTACAGAACCCCAACTGTTTAAATTTTGCTGTTTTTTCAACTCTAAATCATGATATTTTAGCCTAAAAACCAAGGTACCCGTTACCATGGCAACCAAACCAGCGAGATAAGTTTAGGGGTCATTTTTGTTCACAAGTCATAGACTTATATAATTGGACAAAGTTTCAGGGAAATCTGTGACCATGCGTGCCCAAGTATGGTTGATGGTTACAGAGAATCGGTATTTAAAAATCCAAAAACCAAATATTTCTCGGTTTTGGCAATCAGTAGACCTTCAATTTGTTCTGCCTGTCACATCTCTGAATTTGAAATACACTAACGTAGCATCCCACAAAGACGCTTTCGTTATTCGAAATTTCTCATCCCGCTTTGATTTTACTCGAGACCATCCACACAAATTCCACCAGCTAATCTGATTAAATCAATGTTGCTATACATGTATTCACAATATCATTGTATCTTAAACAGCTCTTAGATTATTTAAAGATGAATGTTAGTCATATGATATTAAGAAATTGATTTGAAAGAAAAATTAGCAGTAAGCGACTAAAATTGTTTCTATGATGAATATAGATAGTGTAATGAATATCTCCTTTGAAAAACAAGCTAGTGCCAAAGATGAACAAAGAATCAACCGTTCGAATCCCGTAACAGGTCACCCAAAACTTCAATCGGTCTGCCAGTTTTTGGATATAAATCTAACTTACAGCTGTGACCGATGAATAATAATGATCAACCAACTACTGGCAACGACCAGAGAACTTTTTGAGAATAATCGTTTCTAATATTATTAAGGATTACTGTTTCTGGGAAGCAGTATACATCTTAAGGTGGGACGTTACCAATTGACGTCCCGTCAAGAGTTATCGGTCTATCATATACGTATTCTCTAGATGGAATTTCTTCTTTATTTTTGCCTATACAAGGTATTGTAAATATGCAGATTCAAAGTGAGAGCCTCGGAACTAATGACAAAATAAGAAGTATATTTTATTTGATATATAATTGATGTTTAGCAGATAAAATCCGGGTCTAAAACAATTAGAATTGCGGTCAACGGCGAATGAGTCTTTTGAACACAATGAAAAGGGGAAAAATGGAAAAGAAAAAAGAAAAAAACATATCTTCCTCAATGGCGGGAAGATTTGCATGCTAACCTCATAAATATCGAGACGGAAAGGTCATTTCTAAAATTGGTAAGGAACGGAAAAAGATAACTAGCAAAGAATGATCTACAACCATTGAAACACAAACAGAGGTTTCAGAAGAAAAAGTAAACTGTAACGACAGGAAGAGGATATTTGAACTATCGGTGTTAGCGGAGCAGCTTTTAGAATGCAGGAAATGTGCAAATACTCCTTTACACCTTGTATAGACTGTGAGGACGAAACTATTTTTGGGTTAGGTAGTTTATTAAAGATCCGATGCAGAAGTTTTAGGTTTTTAAACCTTGTCTACACCGGGAAACAACAAAGAGATCCATAAGAGAAATGCAAATGTTATCAAATACCTACAACAGAGTGACATTCGAGAGAATAATTTAACAACGTTTTATGGTATCATATGAGAAAGAATTCATACTAAGCACATGTCTAATAAGGTAGCTGCTAGTAGATTAACACGAAAACTTTTCAAATCTGCTTGCAAGAGACATGAATATGATGGAATTTATGCCATATGTAGTGAAAAAAATTATGAAAGAAAAGCGCGTGTCATAAATCGGAAAGCGGCTGTGCAACACTTGTTCAATTATTGTCCAAAATGAATTTGATATGAAACTTTTCTTTAAGTTATTATATGTATGACAAACAAAGTGGCTATTGGTCTTTTCATTCAAACGTTGGTCTGATTTTCTGTCCGTCGTAACTTATTTTAACATTTGACATTAAGTCCTTTTCTTCAAAAATGTAGAAAGCGGTTATTATTGTCCAAAGAGATATATTTTCAGGGTTTTAATTGCAAACTAAAAGCATGAAGGGTGGTCAATGGCATTCTGTAGTTACATTTCAAAGATATGTACAAACTGTGTAATAATGGTTAACAAAACAAATAAAAAAATTAAAAAATTACAAGATGTCTTTTTTTTCCAAAAAAAAAAAGAAAGAAGTATAGGTACAAGCAGGCGGGGAAGTGGTTGAAATAGAACAATAGAAATTGAGCTCTCCTTTAAATGAGGTAGAAATATTACTTTTTGGATTGTTTACCATAGATGCATATTTATATATTATATGTTATTTCCAATGAAAAAAATACTAATATTTTTCATTCCTATATTTTAAATTTATATACAACGTAGATTGTCGCGGGTGAACGTATAGATGCACTTACAATGCACAAATCGGAATAAAAGATCAATTTAGTGTCTGTATTTCAAAGTGGAATCCCAAAAAGGCCATCTTTAGATTTTGACCAAAATTTACATACAGATTGCCAACATCTCTGTTAATATATGTGCAAATTTTCATGTCCGCCCTTTGTAGCGTTTCTCCAGAATAAAAGTTCAATCGCGATCGATTTTTTATTTCTTAAGCATTCTTTCTGGGGTTTCTTTCAGGAATCAACTTTGTATAAAAACGAAACTTTTAACAAATCACCATAAAAGAATACAAAATGGAAACCATCCTTATATAATATTTAAATACTAATTAACACGTGTCCGAAAATTTTGAAATTTATAACGAAGTGAAAATACTAAAAGTAATACATACTCCTTTAGTTGCCCCATATATTTATTTCACAGTGAGTACAAATCACCCGCGAGCTAAAAATATAATGAAAAGTCCATTTTCTCCCTAGTTAAAAACTTGAAAAAAGTGGATCCTGAAAAAGGCCATATGCAGAAATCAATTTCATATGGTTTATACGATGCATAATTATATATTTAATAATACTCCTAAATTTTGTTTCCGCCCATGCCCTTTGAGGGTGGCTAGAATATTTTCTTTTTGTCATACAGTTTTGACTATCAGAAAGAGTTGGTTTTAAAACAATGTTTTATAAATTAATAATAGACAACTGTATATTTCTCATATATCTGTACCATACAGCGATTGTTGCAGCATAAGATACATAGAATGTGAAATTTTAAAAAATATCGCAACTGTTACAAATTTGATTTTTTTTTTACCGTGGCTGTGTCATCACACATCTTGTTTATTTGAAAAGATGACATGTAAACAAATTTACAGGGGAGACAATTTTTGTGAACTACTTCCCAGCCTGCATGTATTTATTTTGAGAGTTAAATTACACCCATACAGTGTCAAGCATATTTCAAAAACACACTTTTTAAGCTTGTGTTAATAGTATTTTTATGCAGAATTATTTGATCGAGATGCAGCAAAAACATAAACAGCGAACGTCAACAATGTCCCTAAATCTTGACAACATAGAAACGACACATTTTTTTACTGTCTTGCTTGTGTTCGAGCTGTGATATTTCTCTTAAGTGAATGGTACCCCTGTTAAGCAGCTTATTCTCAAGAACCTTATGTTAATTTTTGGTCACGGAAAAATAGTTTTTGGTTACTAGTATTAAATTTTAATTTTCAACAAAAATTTTGCACCAAATTTTGTGCATTTTTCTATTTGTCTTTGTTATTTTCCCACCATTTTCCGCACTTTTGAGGCGAGAAAATCGGAATAAAATGCACGGTACCCCCAATTTTGGATTTCATATTCAAATACACCTTATTCAGATATTTTGACCTGTGATTTGGTAACGTCCCACCTTTATGTTTACCTCTAAAGGTATCGTCTTGAATTGTTATGAGGTATGAGTAAAGCTCATTGTTTAAGGCCTCATGGTGACTTTAAGGTGAACAACAATAAAAGCGTTGTTCCATTGCGTATTTTATCGTGCATTTTTAGAGCATTTGTCTCATTTGAATTTACTCCATATTCATTCATTGTTGATTCTAGAATGGTTATTGTGACCTTAAAGTTGATGTCCATAGCAGTCAAACTTTTATTTTTTTTCTTTTATTTATGCATAATTGTTGAATGTAGAGAGATGTGGATGTACCCTAATAAACTGATTTCATATTTAAGAAGAAATGTCCAGTTACTTTGGAATGAACCTGGACATTTACTCTAACATTGTTCGATAAGCGCAATTTATTTAATATAACCTTAGACACCGAGTTGACATAACAATTTCTTTTTACAGTGAACATCGATCAGTCATAGATACATCAGATTTAATCCTACCACCTTCAACAGATACGAATCATTCTTCACCAGAAACATCAGAGGCAGAAGAAGCAGAGATGCCACTAATCTTACCCTCACACAAAAATAAAAATGGTAAATATAAGGAGGTAGACCTAGGTTAAGGGACATAACTCTTAAAAATCAGCTGTATGTTTGTTTGGATCATTTACATAAATATATTGTAAGCTTCTAAGAAACTCAGACGATTTTGATTCTTTTTCACATAAATGCTTAAAAAGCGTCGGTGAAACTGACTGTTTAAAACACCTTGCTGATTTAAAGATTTATCTACCTTAACCTAGGTCTACTACCTTAATTACATTATGAACTTGACTGATTTAACATGTTTCTGCTTTAATGATTTTATTACAATATAGTCCATTTTTGGATTAATAATTTCTTCATGATATTTGTTCTGATTTTTCCTAAAACTGCGTAAGATATCACCGAACATTCAGCTGCTTGATATTTGTTTACATATCCTAAAGAAAACTCTTGGCAGGTTGATACCTTCGAGGAAATCACATTTTGAAAAAATAAAGTAATAGTTATGTTATTTGACAGGTAATAAACCTATAAAGGCATGTTTTTTCGTTGAAATCATAAAAAAAGGAAATTTGTAATCAGATTTTGAAAACTCACTCTTGACATTAATTCATCAATTTCACAATTCATTGATACAGAAACCTAATGTCCAGGTTTGATAATGGATTATAATAGATAACATACATCAAGTCAAATTTATTAATTTTAACTTAAAGGAAATGTTACAGTACATGCTAGCAAAGTGTATAAAACTTAGTATATTTTATTTGAAGATTAGGGGTTGTGTTATCTAGCATCTTAGTTCTTTGTAAAATAAAATCAAACAGCGATACGGTAAATACAGAGCACATAACAATAAGAGACAACTTTTTAGTGGTTGTCAATAGATATTTCACAATCTGAAATATCCAAATGTTCATATAAATGAAAGAACCCCTATTCAAACGTTTTGTCTGCTTCCTAACATTAAGTAGAAAACAAAAATTATTTAAACCGATGCCATAAATGCCTTGGTTTTGTAATATTATAGGTGATGATCCGTGTATCAAATATAAAAACATATTATTATGTTGTAGTAAACTCAAATTGGCAATATAAAGATGTATGTGATCAATGGATATCATATGACGAAGAAACTAGTGCTAAAATAGAAATGGCCTTCAATCGTAACTCAAGTGGAAAATGTATCATAGAAACCCAAAACATAATGTAAGTGTAAATCTTCAATTAAAATATACTTTATTTTTTCAAGTCTGTTATTGTACGCTAATTAATTTTCAAAATGAATACCGAAGCAACATTAAAAAAATCGTGCTCCTTGAGAGTAATCATGACTTGCTCGATATGTGATTTCCTGTTCGTTCTTTTGACTGATGTTTCGGTTCTTACTTACTTTGATATGATTCTGAGCCCGCCTTTTCATTATTTAAGTGACAAGAAGGTAGCCTGACATTGTTGAGGTATTGACCTCAGAGTTGCTGTTCCCACAAACTTTGTACATTTTATCCCCTTCTATTCCGTGTGTGTCTTAGCTCTTTCATTTGCGATGTGCAAACATTTATGTCATTTTTTATACGACCGCAAACATTTTTGCGGTCGTATATTGGTATGGTGTTGTCGTTGTCGTTGTCGTCGTCTGTAGACACTTTTGTTTTTGGTCAATAACTTTTGTTCCGGTAGATCAATCCTTATGAAATTTTAACATAATGTTCTTTGGTACAAAAGGAAGGCTTGCAGTATAGCCAGAGTGACTGCCTTTTGCCCGGCTATAGCCACAGTGAGTTTTTGTGATTATTTATGGGACAATCGTAAAGGTTCTATTCATATATCTTCTAAACTAGTTAAAACCAAACTCGATCACAATACTCCTTTAGAGAATGTCTCTAGCAAGGTTGCACCAAATCCAAGATGGGCGCCAGCAGTAAACATATTTGGACACTGAACCCTATGAAAAGACATATAAAGATCTTTTCTAAAAAATATTGTTCCAATTTGATAATTACTTCGCCCTGTAAAAAATCGTATGACAAGCCTGAATCTCATCTGAGAAGGCTGTAAGGCTGGGGACATATTGTAACACAAGACCCTATGCCAAAACCACCCACACATCTTCTTTCTCTAAACTACATCGATAATTGGATCCAAACTTGGTAACACCCGTAAAACATATCTGACAAATCTACAGTTCGCTGCAGATGGCTTGCAACAGTAAACATAGTTTTCATCGGACCTTATGAGAAAACATTTCTATATGAAACAAACTTTATAACAACAGATTTTGATTGGTTCAAACATCATTCAGGATGGCTACCAGTGGTTAACACAGTTGAACATTGCACCCTATAGACCACTTTCCAACTCCCATTTATGAATGAATTGTGCCGGTTGACCTGGGGTCATTTGGAACAAATTGCGTCACTGACCATTGTGACGTTGGAAAATCTATATTTAACAGAGAAATTCAAAAAGTGGAAAGTCGTCTACGAAAGCACATTCAGAGATCTTCATAACTGAACAGGTATTTATCTTCAGTTTGTTCAAGTAAAGTAAGTGAGAACCAAACCATCAGTCTTAAACGAACAATCCGATAACAATGGCAACGTCGAAAAAAAAACAAGAAACAAAGACATAACATGAGCACGGCACAGAAAAGAAAATGAGGTCACACATATATACAAAATGAACAACACGGACCTAATAAAAAAAACCATGGATGAGATCAGGTGCACCGGTAAAGTAAGCTTCTCCTGCTTCTTATAAGACACCCGTCGTATTGAACATGTCAACTCCGGTATTAAAGTCAAATCCGGTAGAGGAAAAACAAACTTTAGTGGCAAAGAGAATGATCTGTTGTCATCTGGGAAACAGCTATCCCACAGCGGTCCACAAGATCGTGTTGTCGACCGTAAAACCGTACTATCACAGCCAAACTTTTACAACATGGTTACAGATTTCATAAGTTGTTGAATATATTTACAAATGTAAGAAGTTTTGTAATAGATATTAACATGTTATATCTAAATATGGCGTTACTCTTAAACAGATTATTACTATGGGCATTTCTAGTCCTCAGTTTCACGGAAATGTTGTTAAAAAATGCCAGAAATTTATTAAAAATCCAGAAAAACTGAGACGTAACTTTCATTCTTTACGTAATAGGGGATATCGGCAAGATATTCTGCTTGCATCCGTTAAATTAGCTTTGAGACCTAGTGATCTGAAAATTTTGCACACATACTGGCCTCTCACTGATACTGCCGATGTCTACTGAAATTTATGATGATTCTTGACCAAACCCTTCGGGAAGTTTTGAGTTTGATTTTTCTTCCGTAGTGCGACAGTGTTCTACCAGCAGACAAGGCTCTTTGAGCTAGCCGGCAGTTTAGCGGCGAGCACCCCTTGACTCATCTTTCAAAATTACGTATGGTCTTTTTCTCTCCTTTCAAGATTGTGGTCATGGAGTCAGTAGTCTACCTGTATTGGGTTTTATTCGTATGTTTTATACTATAGGAAACGGGACAGATAAAGGGGAGGTTTGGGTACCCATAAACCGGTTTAACCCTACCGCCGGCTTTTGCTAGTGCCGGTACCAAGTCCGACTGTCCCGAGTTCCTATCGTTGTCTACGTTTGTCTTTTGTCTTATACGTGTTTTTCTTGTGTAGTTCCCTTGCAAATTGTTGCATGTAATTATAATTTTCAGCCATTGTAGGTGTTTCCTGTTATCCATTTTTTAACATTCTGTAGTGATGACAGTGTTTTCGGCTTACTTTGTATTTCAGACATAGTCTTGTGATCGATGCAGACACTTGAGAATCTCATATAATTGTTATACTTGATATATGATGTGTCTTCGTTGAATTCGATTTACATGACGTTTTATCACGTCACTTTCTCTTGTTGAAGATTTGTATAATATGTGGTACTAGGGTGGTGTTGTGTATCGAAGTTGAATAATCTGTCCTCCTGACAGTCAGTCTCAAGAAGGTAGTTCGAAATTGAATGTACTCTTTCCAAAATATGTCGTAGAAAGAAATGCATAAGTCATCCTGTTAGCCCCTGCATTGATTAAAAATATTTGATTTTACCTATAGAATTTTTGAAGTCTTCTTGTTTCCGGTCACTTGATATGTTGCATACTCGATCGTATTGCCTAGAGTTGGTAACCGTAGCATTTGGTTGATTTAGCTAGACCTGAGATGACTTGTAATTTGTATTTATGTTTACATAAATAATCTTCTAAAATATTAATAAAAGATCAATGATAAAGTTTCTATCTTTTGACATAGAGTTTTTTTAACAATTCTATTATTTGTCTTTGGCTACATCGTACTTACACTTTAAATCTATTTTGCCCTTAACATGCCCTGTTCACATGTAAGGCAGATATCTTGTGTGTCTTTTAATCGAGTTTTATTTATTAGACATAAGTAGAAATATGACGTTAACATCATTTCTACCTATGATTCCAATTTTATAATAGCTATTCTAGGGGACTAAAACTGTGAATAATGTCATGTTGGTCTTTAAAGACTAGGCTTTAGATAACGTCCCAAAATAAACTTCAAATTATTTGGATCTTTACCTTTTAAATGTGCAGAACAGATAATATGTTGCCTGTGTATAATGCATCATCAGAAAGCAGTGTTAATATGAAGTCATGGCTTTCATGTGATCTTAGTATGTAATTGAACATACTAAAACATTTTATAATCTTTGTCAAAGATTACATGTACTTATATATGAAGTAGACTTTATTGCAATATTTTGTACATACTTTGTACGGTCACTTCTAGTTTGTTCCTCGTTTTAAGTGAAACGTGTAACAAGCAAATATATTTTGTGATTGTTTGGCTTAAATGTCAATCAGTTGACTGTATAAATATCCTTCGCTGTTTATCTAAATTATTTTTATTCTAGATATATAGTGAAGTTTACAACAATGGTCCAGGAAAACCAAACAGACAAAACAGTTGTTCCTGTTCAACGTTTGGGTTTGTAGACAACAAAAAATCAAAGTCTCATAAATAAATGTCGATAATGTAGTTTATTTTAGTCCTATAGATAGCCATTTTAACTTTTTTTTTCTCATTGGTGTAGACAAAATTCAAACATTTCGAACACAAAATATCACAAACATATGAGAGACCAAATAACTTAAATAGCATTAAGGTTACGGCATAATCAGATTAGGACAGGACTTTCCACAAGGAAATGTAGTTTGGTGAAATTAAGAAAATCTACGATTTGAAATCACAAAATTTCATAAAAAGTGCATTGGTAGAGTTACACATTCAACTAAAGTTATTTCTTGATGATGGAATTTGTTTTCAAGATATTTCACCTTTTAAAAATGGAATGAAACAACGGCAGTAGAATACCAAAACAACATATGAGTGGTATATACAGAAATCGAAGTCGAAAGATATGGCAAACATGAAAAGACTCTCTACTACTTTTACGTTGGTAGAGCATGGAAACATGTAAACATTTTTTGTAACCTTTCGCCTTAAAATCGGTTCAATACACCATTTCTTTTGAAATGTCTCCACCAAGTCAGGACCATTGCAATCGACAATTTTTCTGGTGGTTTCCTGCGTTGTCTTTTTGCCTCATGGACTTTGGCTCTTGACAATTAGGTTCGGTAATATTGTTATTACCCTGATTTAACATTTAAGGAAATTTTCATTTTATTGACATTCTGCTAACTCATCTTAAGGATGCTCGCTGCTCAAGTTTGGTATTTCTGTCATTCCTTCGGAATTTTCTGATTTCATTTATCCAAAAACACTAATTCATTTTACCACGAACGCCAATATTTTGCTTGATGATTTCAGTTTATACAATTTTAGCAGCATTCTGACAAATTTCATTAAATCCTATTTATTTTTTCATATTGGTTCATAGATAAACATTGTTTGTGCTAAACCTATGAAAAAATCAGAGGATTTCAGTTACACGACCAAATTTAATCAGTTATATCTGAAAAACGACATCAGCAACCTATCATTTTTTTCTCCTTAAATGACTTTTCATTTTTGATAGCAAAGAATTACATTTATTTGCAATCCTATTTATTTTATACTTGACCACCGAATATCTTGAAAGGCATATCCGACTTTTGAAGCTCCCAATAATATCTTCTTGATATTCTACCTGTACTTGCTCAATGGAAAGGCTTTAAATAAAGCTGTTAAAATTAAGGGGTCACCGACCTAGTTTTACAGCAATGAGGTCAATTCCTACCTGTTTTGAAGGTATCGATTATATACTTTTTGGGACATATGAAAAAGAAAAGAAATGGGGTAAATGTCAAGGAGACAACATCCCATATCAAGTTAAAACGAACCAAAACAAAGCATCTAGGGGTTACCGTACGGTCCTCAACACAGTGAGGAACCTCACACCATATAGCAAGCCCTAAATGGCCCCAAAAAGGGTAAAAAGTGAATAAATCAATGGAAACAAACCACATCCAATAACCTAAAATTTCATAAGAAGACACGGACAAGCCAGTCACCAACGTATTCCTGACTTGGGACAGGCGCAATAAATTGCGGTGGGGTTAAACTCGTTTTCTTGGATCCAAACCCTCCCCCTATGTGTGGTGAATGGCTAAAAAATAATTACACAAAAAGACTCACCGTAAACATCAAACTAGAAAAAAGTCCAACTTATCAAGACGAGTACCCTTACAATGAATTACATAAAACATGAAAACAATACACACAGGTACTGTGGGGACAAATGCTCGCAGTTACTGACAGTTAGCTAAGGACATGATTTCCGTTGACTTAAGATACCAAGGCTTCTTACATATGAAACTTCAGTTGAAATACTTCTAAATAGATTTGGTATAACAACATCATCAATTATGAAAGAAGAACATGATATTGTGCAATGCCAAATACTGCCAATAAGAAAAATTGTTTAAATTTAGTTATGGTGTAAAGCGTTTAGGAGATGATCAATGTTTTTGCCAACAAAAACCAAAAGTAAAGACTTAACAACAATACTGTATTTATATCCTTTATGAATTAGGTTGTTCAACGGGTTAATAAGTTTGGAAGGACAATTTTTGAATTTATGCGCTTTGTAAATGATATTGCCATAGAAGTTTGGATGTGAAATGCCCTGATGTATAAGAGTCCTGCATGTAGAACCAAATTTTTTTAATAAGTCAATGTATCTATAATAAAATTTAGAGAATGTTTTATCAATTTATGATATCTAAACCCTTGGTGCAGAAGTTTTTCAGTGAGACAAAGATTTCGGTCGTTGAAGTCAGAAACATCACTACATACTCGTGCATATCGAACAAGTTGTGAAATGTAGACCCCGTAAGAAGGAGCTAACGGAACATCACCGTCGAGATGTGGAAAATTTACTATAGGGAAGGAGAAATCATCCCTTTTATCATAAACCTTAGTGTTTAACTTCCCTTGATTTATTGATATATCAAGATCAAGAAAAGGAGTATAATCACTGCTGCTATTGGATTTATTTAAAGTAAATTCTGCAGGATAAATTTCATCTGTAAATTTAGAAAATTCAGGATTGCTTAAAGCCAAAATATCGTCCAAATATCTATATATATTGTTATATTTATCCACTAAATGCTGTTTAGAAGGGTCTTTTTGAATTTTTGCCATGAATTGTGACTCGTAACAATAAAGAAATAAATCTGCTATGAGAGGTGCACAGTTGGTACCCATAGGAATACGTTTACTATATTTTATGTTTTGAATGGACTAAAATTATTTCAAATGCTTCATTGTGTGTAGAATAACAATATACAAAAACTAGAGTAATGACTGTCGAAAACGACAGTGATCCCCGCACCCTGTTTGACACAGAAAACAGCTATTGACCCTGGGTATAATTTTTCTTAACATTTTTGAAATTAAACTATTGACAGTCACTATTTTTACCATAAGGTATTAAGGAATATATGGTTGTTAGGCAGAATTCCAAAAATAAGAAGTCTTTGAGACTTTCAGGAATTTTACCAAACTTGGAATCATATATTTTGGAAATCAAGTTTGTAAAATGTTTCTTCTAATTCTAACAAATTTTTTAACTATGGTTTCAATGTAGGATTCCAAAAAATATGTGGTCTTTGACACTTTCAGTAAATTTACCAAAATTGGAATCAATTATTTTTTAAATTCAATTGGTGAAAATGATTGCCCTAATGGAAACAAACCCTAACAGCATGGTTGCTAGGTAGAATTCCAAAAAAATACGTGGTCTTTGACACTTTCAGGAAATTTACCAAAATTGATATCAAATATTTTTGAAATTCAATTGGTGAAAATAATTGCCCTAATGAAAACATTTCCTAACAGTTTGGTTGCTAGGTAGAATTCCAAAAAATATATGGTCCTTGACACTTTCAGGAAATTTACCAAAATAGTAATCAAATATTTTTGAAATTCAATTGGTGAAAATGATTGCCCTAATGGAAACAAATCCTAACAGTTTGGGTTGCTAGGTAGAATTCCAAAAAATATATGGTCTTTGACACTTTCAGGAAATTTACAAAAAATGCAATCAAATATTTTTTAAATTCAATGGTAAAAATGATTGCCCTGATGGAAACAAATCCTAACGGTATTGTTGCGAGGTAGAATTCCAAAAAATAAGTGGTCTTTGACACTTTCAGGAAATTTACCAAAATTGGAATCAACTATTTTTGAAATTCAATTGGTGAAAATGATTAACCTTATCAAAACAAATGCTAGAATGGAATTAAAAAGATAACAGGAAACACCTACAATGGCCGAAAAACATAGCCACATGCCAGAAAGTAAATAGGAATTGCACAAGGAAAAACCCACAATAAAAATACCAAAAACAAACATAAACAACGATAGGAACTCGGGACAGCCGGACTTGGTACCGGCACTAGCAAAAGCCAGCGGTAGGGTTAAACCGGTTTATGGGTACCCAAACCTCCCCTTTCTCTGTCCCGTTTCCCTATAGTAGAATAAACATACGAATAAAACCCATACAGGTAGACTACTAACTCCATGACCGCAATCTAGAAAGGAAAAATGGGGGAACGAAACGTAATTTTGAAAGATGGGTCAAAGAGTGCTCGCCGCTAAACTGCCGGCTAGCTCAAGGAGCCTAGTCTGCTGGTAAATCACTGTCGCACTACGGAAGGAAAATCAAATTCAAAACTTCCAATGGGTTTGGTAAAGAATCATCAAGTATTTCAGTAGACATCAGTGAGAGGCCAGTATGTGTGTAAAATCCTCAGGTCATTGGATCCCAAAGCTAATTTAACGGACACGTGTAGAATATCCTGTCGATATCCCCTATTGCGTAAAGAATGTAAGTTACGTCCCAGTTTTTCTGGATTTTTAATCAGTTTCTGACATTTTTTAACAACATTTCCGTAAAATCGAGGATGGGAAATGCCCTTAGAAATAAGCTGTTTGCGAGTGACATTATATTTAGATGTCAGATGTTCATATCTTCGATAAAACTTTTTAAAAGTTTTTAACAATTTATGAAATCTGTAACCTTGCTGCAAAAGTTTTGAAGTGATAGTAAGGTTACGTTCATTGAAGTCGTCAAGAGTAGAACAAACGCGTGCGAATCGTACCAGTTGAGAAATATAAACTCCGTAGGATGGGGCTAGAGGAACGTCGCCGTCAAGAAAAGGGAAATTAGTAATACTGAAATCAAAATCATCCCTTTTATCGTAAATTTTAGTTTTTATTTTAC
>MJUU01027465.1:9409-48036 GCA_002080025.1 Modiolus philippinarum
TACACAAATTTGAGTGTTGAAAAGCTCCAAAGCTCATTCTGAGTGCCATTTTATGTTGCGTCATGTCACAATATGAGATTTTTACTAATTTCACATCCAATTTTTACAATAAATTGCAATTTTATTCATAGTTGCTCATATTTTTCACATCAATGATGCTTTGATTTGCATAATGAATTAGACAAGGGAGGTATAACAGGAAAAATTTAGCAGCTGGATGCAGTTTTAAACATTTGGGACACACTTTCATACTGTCCCCATGACAAGTAAAGACTGAATTTTCAACAAATTTTACTCTTAATTGTATTTTGTTGGATAAAAGAATATCATGAACAATCTCTATTCACTTTTTGGAGTTTGTTTTACCTTGTATTGCTTATGATGATCCTTTGATATCAGTTATATATAATAAGAGTGAATTGTATGGACAGAATCTGACCTCAGAAACACATGCTGCAAATGGGGGGAGGGGGCTTAAAATGACCAGTTTTTCACCATTTGTATGACTGCTTTCTTTGTAAGAAGTAATTTAATGATAGTATAGTGCACCAATCTGCTATGAAGTATCACAAAGATAGTCAGATGTATGTAAAACAGTCATTCAAGTTCTATTTTCCAAGTTGAACCATTATCAGAACCTTGAAATTTTCAAAGTGCTGAAAACACTTAAGTACCAGGTATTTGAAATAAGGAATATAATTTTTTCAAGGGGCAGAAAACATCTTTGTTTGAAGTTTTCTATTTGGATATTGATTAAGCTACATGATAAAGACCAATAAGTGAACTTTTAAAACATTTAATGACCTATTAAGGTTAGACTCTACTAAATGACCAATCAGCTGCTGGCATAGTCAAAACTTGTACTTATATAAACAAAGCCATGCTACTTTCGCTTTGAATAAAACTGTCAATATTGAAAATATCCGAGTTCTTAAACGCTCTTGTGATCCAGAAACACTTCCGGATTGACAAGCATTTTGATTCAGTCAGCCTCATTGCATGGAAAAAATACTGAAGCCTCATCAATGATGACACGTATGCGCAAGGATCTGACAGGGAAAATTGGTAATTTGCATACCCCAGTTGAATGAGGCGATAGAAATTTCTTATTAGACTTTAAGAAGGGTCTTCGCTCGGATATGTTACTTGGCAGACGTGCCACTTTGAGAAAATCATATCGCCGCACAAAGTTTTGAAAATTCACAAAACGTTATAATGGCCGCCTATGGAAAATATTTAGTGGAGTCTAGCCTTCAAGCAAAATCGTACGTCACGATTTGAATAACTACGCCGGAGACACCACTATCCAATCAAATCATGTTAAACACGCACACCTCCCGGTTTAGAAATAGAAAACAATGAAACGTGTACTTAAGTAAACAAACAAATGATCGATAAAAAATGCATTTGCTTTTTCTAGCAGGGAAACTATATGAATCTATTTATTTAATGATAAATCACAGTACTCCCTTTGGAGGAGTTGATGGCATGAGTATACACGATGATATAAATCGTTACCTTTACTTGTAATTAAGAAACTGATATCACAAACAATGTCATATCGATAATACACAATGTATTTGTTTTCGTTTCAACTTCTTGTGTGATTTCAGGTTTAATTTATTTTGTTAAATTTGTATTTTGGCGAAAGACGTTTTTTTACAGACATTTAGTTAATGCCAATATCTTGCCATTTGCATATATAGAAGAGGTGAAGGACTTTAGGCCGAACTCTTCTGCCTCTATGATAAAATTATTACCTATTTACATGTGTGTATCGTTTATCTTTTCTATTTGGACTTTTATTTTTAAATTTTTGCTGTTGCGCTGGGCTTGGCAACAGAAAAAAAATTAAAAAGATAAAAATAAAAGTCCAAATAGAAAAGATAAACGATAAATAGGTAATAATTTTATCATAGAGGCAAAAGAGTTCGACCAAGGCAAGGGACTATGCATTACATCCTGCCACTGTTGTGACATATAATTTAGGGCACGAACATTTAATTTTCATGGGGAGGCTCTTGCATTTTTGGCTAGAAAATTTATTTCTTTTCATGAAAATCTCGAACAAATTATTTATTTTCACCAAATGTCACATTAAAATATTTATTTCCATTTGCAATAAAAAAAATCTTCAAATCAAAATTTTTTTTCATGAAAATAAGGATTAGAATAGTTATTTTCACTGGCACCAAGATTAAATTATTTATTTACAAAATCGCCCAAGCCTCTCCCCTGAAAATCAATCGGTCATTCCTTTAACCAGAGCCTTAAACTTGTAGACTGAATATAATTCATGTTGATGTAAATACCGCCAATATGTCTCGCATTTTGCGTGAAGCCTTCTGTGTCTGTTGAGATCTATTGCGACATTTAATTAATTTGTAGGAATCTTCATTAATCCATTTTGATACGTAAATATCGCGATTTGTAAGTATTGATCACTGATTGATATCGTATGCTACTTACGAACTTTATTAAAAGAAATTTGATTTCATTTATTTATAGATACTTTGAATTGGAATTTCCCCCTTTTGCGCACGTGCATCACTTGGGACATTATTTACTTCTCTTTAGTGATTGGTTCATCGTATTTGACTCACCTTCAGAATTCTCGCGCAGGTCAGTTTATTGTGATTTGTTTATTGAAATTGTGACGTACAATGTTTATATATCTGTCGAATGATCTTTGACGGCTTGTAGTTGTTGAGAAATGGACCTAAACGCAAAATTAAACAACAGTCACTGAAGCGTAAAATATAGGCCAAAGCCACTTAATTCTTGATAATCTGGTAGCACTCATCAAGGTGATTAATTTGATGAGTTATCATTGTGATATAATGTGTAGTTGATGAGAAATGGACCTAAACGAAAAATTTTACAAAATTCACCCAAGCGTAAAATATAGGTCAAAGCCACTTAATTCTTAGTGATTTCTGTAGTACTCGTTATGGTGATTAATTTGTTGGGACGGGACATCATTGTGGTATGATGTGTTGTGATGAGAAATGGACCTAAACGCAAAATTTAACAAAAGTCATTCAAGCGTAAAATATAGGTCAAAGCCACTAAATTCTTAAAAATTTTGGTAGTACTTATCAAGGCAAATAATTTGATGAAACATCATTGTGGTATGATGTGCAGTTGTTGGGAAATGGACTTAAACGCAAAATTTAACAAAAGTCACTCAAGCATAAAATGTAGGTCATGGATACCCAATTGTTGGTGAATCTGGTAGTACTAATCAAAGTGCATGTTCTGATATAATATTATCAAAAAACTAAAAGAGGTTACCAAAGTATGGACCTAAACACAAAACTTAACATCGGGACATACGGACGTTCGTTCGGACGTACGTACTATGGACGGATGGACAGGGGTAAAATCTAAATGTCCCTTCCAGTTCGTGGCGGGGCATAAAATTTAACAAAAGTATTCCTTGTCGACTATGCAGTCCTTATTAACAGTAGCTGCTTTGGGGCTATTAAATGTCAATAACCAATGCAGATATTTTAAACGGGACAGAGAAAGGGGAGGTTTGGGTACCCATTAACCGGTATAACCCTACCTTCCCTGCGTAATGTGACCATGGTTGACCATCGTTGACCATGAACAAGCATTGATAAAGCAGGAACAAGCATGGTTGACCATGGTTAAAGCATGTTCATTATTTCATTTTATGACTTTTTACAATGCTCTGTAGTGCTTTCACTATGTTTATCCATATTTACTCATTCACATTAAATTGTTAGCCTGTTCGAATTCTCCAAAAGCTCGCCATAATTTATGTCATTTCATGTCTTATAATTGTTCTACAAATTTAATTTTATTCAAACAATTCCACAGTTTTTAAAAATCATGTTTTCATTCCAATTGAATTTTTAGCCATTCAAAAAATCAACCTTGGGAGATCTAGCCACATTTTTGGAAATACAAGTTTCAAATTATCTACCTTTGTTTTAAGAGTTTCAGTGTAATTTATTTAAAAAAAAAAGATCATTTATGAAAACCCATGATGTGATAATTCAAAATAATTTAACTTATAAGACATTAATCATTGAAAATAAAGAAACGATATAAATTGAGAGAATTTTGCAAAATTTAAAAATCAATGTACACAATATCAAAAACTTTTATTGTTAGGTCAAAATTGATGGGCCAAAGGAGATGAGAAACCCTAAGGACAAGGCCATGTACAGTCATTTCAGAGTTAGCGCGACCAGTCTGGCTAGTAGTCAAGAAAAAATACTTCTACTCTACCGACTATATCATTAGTTTTTGTTCTTTATTTAACATCAATAGAAAATTATTTAGTAACGCTTCATATACCACAAAACTGTCGTGTTTGGTTTACTAATCCAATCAAGCTATTGTGAATGTAATTAGAGTAGAGAGGGCAATCAAACTGTTTAGTCCATACTTTCTTTGTCTAGCAGTGTTTAATTTTTTTCATATATCACAGTTTCAAATGCCAGAAGGCATACTGTAGAAAGTAGATTTGCCTTGATTGGGCTATTGACTGTGTGTGTATTACCGTAACATACCTCTAGACAATGCTGCAAATAAGACTAGCTTTACAGTTATATTTCAGAACGTACACATGAATATTCCCTATGTATCACAGAACGTGTATTCCTGACGTATCAACCTCGATTTGCACAATTCAATCACTAGTATATAAAAAAGAGGGGTGTGCATAATTATAATGTGCATGTTTCAGGGTTAATGCTGTCTTTTTATGGAGACATTACGACTTTACTCCATATTCTCAGTAAATAGGACTGTTTCATAATCCTCAGTTACTTCTCCTGAGTTCCGGACCGGGAGTTCCGGTGTTATATTGCCATTTTTCCCCCATGCCAGTTTTTCCCCCGGGGAAAAATTGAATCGATCCAATTTTCCCCCTAGGAAATTTTGGATTAGAGCCGTTTTTCCCCCGGAAAAACTGGAATATGTGTACATATTGCCGTTTTTCCCCCATGCCAAAATTTCCCCCCTACATTTGAATATAAATGATCATGTCCATGCTTCATAAAAAAAATCGTACATATGTCTTAATGAAATGTTTGTTGCATGAATTGTAAAAAAAATATTTAAGGACTAACCCTGCATATAATTTTTACACCGGTCAACAATGCTGGTGCATTTGTATGTAAAATTAGTTTTTTTAACTTTCAATTCAGGAAATGGTTTGCCGATGTATGAAGCCGATTAATTGGTTAAAAACCAGTTCTAAGATACACAATTGAATGCGATTTATTTATCCCTTCATAAACCGCTTTACTGTTTATAAAGGGGTTGTAATATGAATCCTTTGATCTTACTGATAAAATGGAGGGTAATGCTTCAACAGAGTATTATATTACAGGCTTTTATGTTATTGCACTATATAAAAATCTCGCTTCACAGAACACATTGAACCGTATTGAAATGGGAAGTGCTAGAAACAGTGCAACGCTATTATGCAAATAAGTGCAAAGTTGAAGCTCCGCGCCTTTCCACGAATTACATGACGAGAACTGACTCGAAAAAATACAAAGAAAACCGGAAATGAGGGTCAATAGACCAATATTGTAACAAGTTATTCCGAAAGCAAACGACTGTGCTTTTATACCTTTCAATTATTGCGACAGATTAACCCCCTTTCCGGTATATGTACAATAAATCGACGTTAGCGACATTGCAGTTTATTTATTTCAATAGCAAACTCAATTAATGGTAAGTTCAAACTATTCTAGTGTGATTCTATTCTGATGGAAACACTAAAAAATACCATTTATCCAAGCGATATAGTAGGCATTGGCAAGTCTATACTTCAAAAACTGGTGGGAGGGGGTCAAGGGAGTTCCAGAAAAAAGAAGTCCATCATTTTTTCAGTTTTTATCTTATTTGTGACTAAATTTTGCAAGAATTCATAAAGATTTTATTCCAGATAGGGTGCAAAATCTCCGCACCTCTACGTATCTACCAGTGCAAAAGTCTATTTCTTTAAATTCTTGTTTTTGCAGCCACGGTGGCTACAATTTCTGAAAATATAACAAATAAAATAAAGAGAAATATACGTTTATAATTGAAAAATAAAACACTTATTATTTTATAATTTGAAACGATCCATCTGTACATGCTCTCTATCACGTGCTAATTGCATGTTACCTGTCATAATCAGTACTGTCGGTAAAACGTTTTTCATTGGTCATATTACAAATCATATATAGCACCGCCTTACACATTAAAATATTTATTGCACTCAAAACGCTGTTCGTTTTCCGTGCAATAAATATTTACAGTCATTTTATAGTTAGCTTGACCAGTGTGGCTGGCAGACATAAAGTCAGTCTACAACTTTAACTGCTTGACTAATAATTGTCTTCATCCCCTTTTGTGAACTAATTTGTATCTTTAGAAATGCATTTAGTAACAGATCATGTAACACATAATTAGTTTGTTTGGACATATAATCCCTAACACCTTCATTTAGGTTCATCTAATAACACCTGATTTTGTCAATTAATCTGTTTGTTTAGTTTTTGATCCAATTTAATGTGATAATTAATCTTGACGCCTTTACAGCTTGTCAATGCTTTAAGGAACAAGTTTTTTAAAATTTGTTTTGTAAAAGGCAATCAATGTTGATTGGGATTCGGAAGCCAAACAGGGAGATTTTGTGCTTTATGAAGTGTTACTAAATAAATTTCTAAAGGTTAAACAAGATGACAAAAGATAATAATTGTTAATTATCAGTCAAGCAGGCAGTTTTGCAGTGATTCAAACAGACTTCTAATTAGTCTGGTCAATGTAACTATAAAATGACTGTAAATTCGTAAAAGCGGTGCTATATATATAACTAAACATACCCAAACCGTGTCATATCGTATAACTTGTTCAAAAATTTTAGATATTCCTCAAATAATTTGGATGTTCCCTCTAGTCATGACATGGTCTTTAATTACATTCACAATAGCTTGATTGGATTAGTAAACCAAACTCGACAGTTTTGTGGCATATGAAGCGTTACTAAATAAGTTTCTATTGATGTTAAATAAAGGAAAAAAACTAATGATAAATCATCATTAGCATACTCGGAAAAGTAGAAGTCTTTTTTCTTGTCTACTAGTCAGACTGGTCGCGCTAACTCTAAAATGACTGTAACAGACATAATAACATCGTCAAACAAATTAGCGAATTCAAAACCATTGTATATAGCTCTTTTAATGGTCAACCACTCCCACTCCCTATGGTTGACCTTTTGCTAGTGCCGGTACCAAGTCCGGCTGTCCCGAGTTCCTATCGAAAACTTTTTTGCACAGCTTTACAAGTAACTAAAAAGCAGCACAGAGAAATCAGGATTGTCACGTGATCTTCGAATTGGTGCTTCCAATTTATTAGATTCGTTTGTAAAAAGGAATATCTTAGGCAAAAGTATAGAGTTTCAATACATGTCCTAGATCTTAGATTTAAAATAAGGATAACATATTACCAAGAATCCTCTAAAAGCCCAATATATTTGTGTCAGTGCACTGTAGCCATGTCGAATCATCATACTTCCCACAAATGTCAGTGATTCAAACAAAGCCATAAGGAAAGGTTGTAGCATTTTAGTCTATCTAAAAGAGAAAGTGAAAGTGAAAAAACAGCTTCTTGATATAAAAAGAGGTTTTATACAATAAATAAAATATCCTTATAAAAATATATTTTTGTTAAAAACCTACCAGACAATTATAACAACTTGTTCAGCAAATATTCTTTGCGTCATGTGTCTATTAATCTATTTCTCCAAAACGAAAGTAGAAGTTAAAACTGCGGTCGATATACGTTCCTCATTGATAATGTCAAATCTACAATTTTCATAAAATGTGTACAGATATTAAGATAATGAATTTGATGGACGAATCAGAAATGAAAGTCGCATATTAGCAAAAAATATTTTACAGAGATCAAAATCTGTAAGTATTTGCTTAAATTCATTATTATTTATTTCATTTGTTAAGTATTTGTATGTTTTATTATTTTCAACCAGAAATCAACCCCATATTTCAGCTCTGTCCATGTAGGATGCAATATTTACATTAAATATTTTAGTAGTGCAAATTAGAATAGCCGAGAGCAAATGCAATGATACATGTAAGAGTGTTCTTTATATGTAAATCGAAATTGACTTTTTAAGGAGGGGATGTACCATAGCAACAAGAAAATTGCAATGTTACACAGAAAACAGATAAACAAACATCAAATAACATCAAATGCCACTTTCATAAATACAGAAGATTCCGTCTAACTTCTCATTTATTTGAAAGGGCTACTGCTGTAGAAATTCATTAAACAAAGGTTAGCTAATGAGGTTAAGCTTATACACGATTACAAATAAAAGCATCTTCAAAATATATATTTTGAATTCTACTTGAGTTTTTAGATATAGCGGCAAAGTTCAGACACACAAAGATATCCGGATCAACATGTTATAATTAGAACAATCTATAATATGGCTATCAGGAATATGTTGGTAATTGGCTTGTCCTTGTCTTCTTATAAAATTTTAGCTTCTTGATATTTGGTTTATTGGATATGGTTTGTTTCTATTGATTTATACACTTTTTTCCTTCTTGGGGCTATTTAGGGCTTGCTATATGGTGTGAGGTTCCTCACTGTGTTTAAGTCCCTACGGTGACCCCTATATGCTTTGTTTTGGGTAGTTCTATGTTGTCTCCTTGACATTTACCCCATTTCCTTTCTTTTTCATATACATATACAGATGGTTGCAGACGCAACGTTCCAAAAAGTGCACTTAAAGTGAACTTAGCTGTCGCGAATTCACTTTTTTGGAATAGACAGGTATTATCGCGTTCACTAGTGAACTTCAAGTGCACTTGAAAGCTGTCGCGGGGATCACTACTTAAAACGAGGTTATCCTATGTATATATAGTTAGATCGCATTTTAAGCGATAGCTGATGTAATAAAAATATATTTCCACGTAGCGTTCTTTTGGAGAAGTAAATGCGAAAAAAATAGAAATGCAGTTAATATATATAAAATATTGTTAAATATAAACATGTCAGATAATATTTTCCCGCTACAAAATGAAAACAGACGTGTAAAATTATAAGAACGTGTATTTTATTTCCAGTCAGACAACAGTTTGAAATTCAGCACTTCATAATTTGATCGAATAAACTTTAAAGGCTAATTCTGTTCATCGGCGGGAAAATATACTTTACATTTTCATTGAGCATATTCAAAACACAGTTTGTAGATCCGTTTCCCGAAATGCCGTATTTTTGCCGATTTTCTGTTCCAAAGACGCGAGGGGGGGAATATTTAACAAAGACTTTAAAAAGATGTCAATTTTTCCGTTTCACGGGTTCAATTTTCAATGCTGGACACCCTTTTCCCGTTTCAGGTCCGTTTTTCAACGATTTTATTGCCACAATCCCGTTTCCTTCTCGCTTGAAAAGGCAAGCCGCACTTCCTGCGTATACCCCATTAACCCAATCTTTATAAATGACAAAAAGTCAAGTTTTCATTATATGATTTATACTAAATCTTTATAAATGACCAAAATAACTCATTTTTCAAAATATTTTAGCATATCCTTATGAAGTAGTTTTATATGTTGGGATCTGGGACTATAATATTAATATGCTATATTAGTCCCAGTTGTAATATAGCTTTTTTGTAAATCTTTACATAAATATGTTTGAAAAGTCAAGTTTATACTAAATCTTTACAAATGACCAAAATAATTCATTTATCAAAATATTTTACTTTATCACACCCTTTCAAAGAAGTTTTATATAAGGTAATTTTGGGAAAAATACATATAAATGTTGTGTCGCGACAATTGAAATAAGCAATGACATATAATTTCTCCCATTTTTGATGTCATTTTTAACAAAAGATGTATAAATTTGGTATCGCGAGAAAGAAAAAAAGCTAAAATGCAAAACATTTCAGTCTTGTAAGGTAATTTTAGGAAAAATACATATAAATGTTGTGTCGTGACAATTGAAATAAGCATTAACATATAATATCTCCAACTTCTGGATTCATTTTTGACAAAAGATGCATCAATTTGGTATCGCGAGAAGGGTAAAAAGCTAAAATGCAAAATATTTCAGTCTTATAAGGTACTTTTGGGAAAAATACATATAAATGTTGTGTCGCGACAATTGAAATAAGCACCAACATATAATATCTCCCACTTTTGGATTCATTTTTGACAAAAGATGCATAAATTTGGTAAACAGCTAAAATGCAAAATATTTCGGTCTTATAAGGTAATTTTGGTAAAAATACATATAAATGTTGGGTCGCAACAATTGAAATAAGCACCGACATATATAAACACTCCCACTTTTGGATTCATTTTTGACAAAAAATGTATAAATTTGGTATCGCGACAAAAGAAAAAAGCTAAAATGCAAAATATTTCAGTCTTACAAGGTAATTTTTGGAAAAATACATATAAATGTTGTGTTGCGACAATTGAAATAAGCATAAATATATAATATCTCCCACCTTTGGATTCATCTTTGACAAAAAATGTATATATTTGGTATCGCGAGAAAGGAAAAAAGCTAAAATGCAAAATGTTTCAATCTTACAAGGTAAATGTTGTGTAATGACAATTGAAATAAGCATAAAGATATAATATCTCCCTTTTTTAGATTCATTTTTGACAAAAAATGCATAAATGTTGTATCGCGAGAAAGGAAAACTGCTATAATGCATAATATTTCAGTCATATAAGGTAATTTTTGGAAAAAAATACATATAAATGTTGTGTCGCGACAATTGAAATAAGCACCGACATATAATTTCTCCCACTTTTGAGGTCATCTTTAACAAAACAACGGCAGTAGAATACTGAGGGAACAAAGCACAAGATTACACAAATCAAAGTCCAGAGACAAGGCAAAAGCAAGAACACCAAAAGACGGAAGACCAAAGACACCACATGCCCACAAAACACACGAACATAACATATACAACACAAAAACCTGAAGCACTAACAGTGTGAACTCTCAATAAACAAGGGTGACATCAGGTGCCCCGGAAGGGTAAGCATGTCCTGCTCTGCACACAGCACCCGTCACACGGCCAGTGAGGCATACGTTTTGAAAGATCTGTTAGGTTACTGATTGGTTATTGTCATTTTCTAACCCTGAGACAAAACCAATTGTGAGCCATGGTACGTGTTACTTCTCTAACCCTCAAACAGTACCAAGGTGAAATTTCGAAAGAGCCTTTGTAATCACTTAAATGGTGAATAAAAGGATATGGAGTAAATGCACATGAGACAAAGTCTCTACAAATACATGGTAAAAAACAAGCAAAGGAACAACGCTTTTATTGTTGTTCTTCATCTTGAAGTCACTATGAGGCCTTCAACAATGAGCTTTGCTCATACCTCATAGTAAGTTCAAGACGGCCCCTAGCACCGGTTTAAGCGGAATTCTTTGCTAATTGTCGAGCAACGCTACATCCATGTCTTTCTTGGTCATGGGTGTGGGATTGTCAACAAACATCAATTAAACTGGCAAAGTGCTACTACAATTAAGTATTCAAACATGGACAAGGACAAATCCGTACCACAAACATTACTGACGAAGACAAAACTAAAATTTAACAAGACAACACTGAAAACTAAAGCACGGACAGTGTGAACTCCCATAAAAACCGAGAGCGACATCACGTGGTCCGGAAGGGTAAGCATGTCCTGCTCTGTGCACAGCACCCGTCACACTGTCAGTGGGTCAATCCAGGGTAAAGTCAAAACCAGTAATGTCAAATCAGGGAAGACGCGAATCTAGCTGAAAATGTCAGTTTTTATTTGTGACACTGACATTTCATATCTATCTGTGATGTCGTGGTGACGACCAATGAATTTCTGAAGTGACGAAAGTAACAAAGGCTGAACATATCCCTGACTCAGCAGTTTAACAAAAGATGTATAAATTTGGTATCGCGAGAAATGAAAAAAGCTAAAATGCAAAATATTTCAGTCTTACAAGGTAATTTCTGGAAAAATACATATAAATGTTGTGTCGTGACAATTAAAATAAGCAATAACATATAATATATCCCACACTTGGATTCATTTTTGACAAAAGATGTATAAATTTGATATCGCGAGAAAGTTTTTTTTTAAATTACTTATGAATTTAATGTCTCCAGTATGAACATAGGTCTTGATAAAATACCCTTTTTTAAAGATTTATTAAGAATATAATGTGACGTAAGCATGGAATGTAGAAATAAAACAAAAGAACGCCATAATTTATAATGGCATTTTGCTTTAATTTATTATAAAAAATAAATTAAAAAGAGAATGAAGTCGTCGAATTTTCATACATTTTGCTTAAAGTTAATTTCGTCATATTAATAACATGTGTTTTAAGGGGATACGATACAGTACCAAGGGCAGATAACAACATCGCCGGATCTGGAATGTTGTTTTCGCGACGTCACAGATTAGAGCGCGACGTCATAAATCACCGGACTTCGCGAATTACGGACAGGTTACTGTCTGTGAAAGCATGTAAAATAAATCTATGATACAATCAGTGTGGTTAAATATGAATTGCTCATAACAAAATAGGGAACGTGGCAGCTCAAGATTCGACATGCTTCTCAAATTGAAACCTGATAGCAAAAATCTCCTTTCGACATAGTTTCCAATAGAATCATTTTTTCCCAACGGCATCATTAACAATCGAATCAATTTTCAGGGCAATTTCACGACATTTTACGATTTGAATTTTCAGGGGATGCTTTGAAAATTCAATTAAAAATCCCGTGAAAATACTTTCACGGGATAGATATAAAATGCTGTGAAAATGTATTATCAGTAAATAATAAGCGAGTGTATGATACCGACCCTCATTTAAAGTTTAATAATTATCACGCATTCACGATAAAAATGCGTGATAATTATTAAACTTTAAATGAGGGTCGGTATGACCTTTTTCGGGACAACAGGAAAGGCTAATTATCGAAAAAAAAACAATTATCAGGAGCGGAATACGGTCAATTTTATTTTTCGGGATGACTGAGGGAATCGTACATTTTTTTCTGGGAAATCGGGATCACAACCCTCCTACCCACCCCCTGAAATTAAACCAACACAAGATACAAGGAATTCTATTTTTTTTTCATTAAAAGTCACTCTATATTGATCTATGTACTTGAACAGCGGCATAAGGGAAATCATCACAAAGTCACTCAAAGGGTCGAGTTGTATTCGACTGATCTTTGTGAATATCTTCAGACGCAAGTAATCATTAATCACAGGATCAATTCTCGGTTCTGTTAGATGTCTTTTATTTCCTGTTTAATGAAATTGAATTCTGTTCTATTTTTCGCAACACTAATAAGCGAGAAAACATAAGTTTACGACGTTTTTTCCAAGCAAAATATAATGTAATATTCTGCTGAAGTGAAATATCCAGGTAAATCCTGCAATTTGATTGGTTACCTTGACAGGGGATATGAGACCGTATCCCCGTGGTAGCAAAATTACAATTTTTAAAAGCTTTTAATAGAAAAATTATAGCACTTCTAGCAGAATATAAAAGTTATTCGGGCTTCACAGGGGATACGGGTTCATTTTCCCTGTCTGTGCCCTTTATCCCCTTCGCCTGACGGCTCAGGGGATATAAAACACAGACAGGGAATATGAACCCGTATCCCCTGTGAAGATTCCCGAATAACATATAACGTCATTTTGCGCCAAAACCGGGAATGCTCATTTGAAGTGATAAAAAATGCCAGTTTTCTCGCTGTAGCTTTAAATTAAGCACATGGACCCCCATTTTTCAAAGCGAATTTTGGAAGAGTGGTGTTTCACGGAGATCTCTGGTAATTATGAAGAAAAAATCAGTTCACAATTTTTTTCTATGTGAAATTTTACTAACAAGAAATGAACGTTTTTTCTGTAAATATGAACATAAATGTCAATTTCGAACCACAAATGTTGAAATTTTCTTTTAAAATGTATACTTACCTTCTTTAGAAATATCTCAGAAAACTGTAGCAAAAAACCGGAAGCAATTAGCTAAATTCGTTCAAAAGTTATGACATTTTACATATTGTTGTAAACATACAATTTTTACGCAATATTTTGGAAAATGGGCAATTTTGAATCGCAATTATCTCGAAAACGAAATCATGAAGGTATATTTTTCTTTGCCGATTTGGAAAGGGCATATTCAAATTGACTTAATTTCAAAATTTCACGAAAAAATAGGTTCAGGATCTCTACTGTATCGTATCCCCTTAAACTGACCAATCGTTAAGAGGAATCCAAAGCTGCCACAAAGTTCACTTCAAGTGCACTTTGCGATCACTCCCGCGATCGCATCTTCTTTTCAAGTGCAATTGAAAGTGGTCACAAGTTCACTCTAGGGTGTCATGGAATCACTTTCAAGTGCCACGAAGTGCACGCGAGGGACGCTTTTGGAGTGCACTTGGATGGAATGTTGTGTCAGCACCCAACTGTATAAAACAACTTTCATGGTGAAAAATATACTTCATGCATATGTACTTCTATATTGTTTCTTATTAAAAATATATCGAAAGTATTTTTGGATATTTCGGCTTTAGGATCTGTTTCAACAAATGATTTAAAATATTGTGGTATAACAGGCATGAACAAATAAAAGGACACATATGTTATCTGTTTTCGCCAATGACGGCAATTGCGAGGACGGAATAAAACAAATAGATTGTACTATGTTTGAAACATGGAGATGACCAATACTGAATAATACATTTGTATATTATATAGATAGGGAATTTCTAATGCCCTTGACATAAAGACCAAAGAGCAAAACACTGAAACTAGAACATGAAGGAAAAGAAGAAAGATAAAAGCAACTCGAAGGTAAAGACTAATGCGTGCAACTGGCTTTGACATTTTTTTGTAAACTCACAATTTTGCAAAACTGTTAGCTCAAAACTAATTATCCTTTCATTGGGATTTCAGATCCATGACAAGAGATGGAAAATATGCTAACGAGATAAAGTCTCTATCAATTCACGGTAAAGCCAGCCAATGGAACAGCACTTTTATTGGTTTTTTTTCTATCTTGAAGCCACCCTGAGGTCGTCAACAATGAGTTTTGCCCCATACAATCGCCGTAATCCGTTGCAAGACAAAAAACTAATCAATCACAGCCAGAATGTATATTAACATTTTCTCAAGAACAAGTTCACCATAATTGAAATATATTCAGAACACGCATTAATGTTATAAAAAAAACCTTAATTTAACGTTGTATTCATTATTCATTATAGTGAACACTGCGAGCGGAGAGAGCTCAATAGGTTTAAACTAACTAATAGCCACGCGAGTATAAATGTGGACTTACATTGCTATAAAAAAATTACGTCAATGGGATGTTTGTGAGTTACTTCGTTACTCTTGTGTTTTGCAAACAATAAAACATATATATTTCAAAATAGGCAATATTACAATTGTAATTTTAGTTTTTTTTTTCTTAAAATGAATTAAATTGATTCGTTGCAATATCTAAATTTTACGGAAATTTGTTTAAAACCAAGGAGTATCTCCCTCATGCATAGCTCTGTCCTTAGCTGAATTTTGGCTTTTCTATTTAGATCCTTTTGGTTATTTGTTCTCTATCAGCTTTTACACTTTTTGTGGTCAATGGACTTCCAAATGTTTTGGTTTGATCTGCACTGATGAGACATAAGCTGTCGAAATGCTCATATGCAGAAAAATAAAGTAACAGAAACTTCGGTATTTTGTTAGTTATTTCTAAATGAAACACTGGAATGTTTTGTAAACAACTCTGGAATAACCCAAATAATCCAGTGGCTATAATTCGTTTAATTTCAATCACTACATCAAAAAAAAGTATTTGGAAGCTGTTTTAAAGTGTAAGAAGAAAACATTTAATCTTTGCATGAGGGGAAAGGAAGTTAAGAAAAATCCAAAATTTATTCAGAATATTACATTTACTAGTCTTCGCAAAAAATTGAGGCGGTGAAGCGAAATGTCCTATTTTGCTGCAAAATTTGATTTTCTGTTGCGCTCGCTTTTTAATAGTACCATTATCATATAATAGAGTATGACTCGTATATAAATTATTTAAAAAGTGATGCATTTATTGGTATTACACAAATATTGTATTAGTATTAAAGAAACACTTACCAATATACATTTTTCCTTCATTTTTGGACTACAAAAACAATTTTATTTTCTTGTTCATAATTTTGAACTATAAAGTTAATTGAATTTGTACAATCTACACTGAAAAAATTGTTTGCGGTTACATTGTACTTCCTACGAATATGTTCATAAGAAGCATCCCAATTTTAGATTTCGAAAGTGCGGAAATTGTTTAGGTCTAAAAGTGCAGAGAAGAAAAATGAAAGGATTGACAAAGAGAAGAAGGTGGTAATTATCATGGAAAATTAAAATAGAATAGCAATATATTTAGTATATATTGTAGGTTACTTGTTATATGTAAATAACTGATTATATTTAATTCTTCTTGGCCTACTATACTATTTCATTGACAGTGTAAAATCAGTTTTGTAAATAAAAATAAATTGGTTGTATTAAGGAGAATTATCTTGTTTAAAAGAAGTTATCAGGTTAGTCTTGATATTTTTTAATTGTATCACTTAATATTAGATATATAGAACACAACACCCAGAAAAATAAAGCCAGTCTTTGAATATTGTAGCACCTGTAGCTTGAGGAATATAGAATTGTTACTTGGTCATGGTCTACGAATTATGGCCATTCCCTACACAACCTTTTGCAATTCCGTTAGAGGATGACAAATCAAACCATTGTAATAGTTTTTTTGTTGTTGTTGTCTCTTCACTCTCTGAAAATATTTAGATTTTATTTATAGAACAAAAATAGGGTCCAAAGTAAAAAAAGCTACCTTTAACATTGGCGGATCCGGAGGGAGGCTCCGGGGGTTGGAACCCCCCTTTTTTCTGGACAATCGTGTATTTTTTTAATGAATATCCTGATGTTTTATAAGGAAATACCCCAAAAATTTTCGCGCCTCGCTCCTCTCGGCGAAATTTCATTTCATTTCCAATTGGAACCCCCCCCCCCCTATTTGTAATTGCCTGGATCCGCGCCTGTTTAGCAGCAAAATTATCGACTAGCTCAGGAAAAAAGTCACGGATATGTACAAAGCAACGATCAGCAATCGTATATAGGAATCTGATATCGAGTGAAATAAATTCATGTGATACAATACATCGGCAAACGAATACCGAAGCAAGAAAAGGAAAGGGGAAATTCTAAAATCCTAAATCCAACATTACGACAATTCACAGCAACACGAATTGAGACAGTATGACAAAGACAAAACAAATAAACAAAAATGAACAAGAGCGCCACAAAACTAAAGCACTAGCAGTGTGAACCCCTATGAAAACTGAGGTATCATCAGGTGTTCCGGAAGGGTAAGCATGATCTGCTCCACGCGTGGCACCCGTCACACTGCCAGTGAAAAGTCCGGTTTTGTCACAGTCGATGTTAGTCGGTGTTAGTCAATGTCAGCAAAAAAAACAGTCACTTATAAACATGATGAATAATCACTCCAACTAAAAATCATATTATTCCCCAACCCATAATTACTTCATAACTAGTTGTTAGTAGTTTTTTTTTTAAAGTAATGAATATTTCAGTAACGGAAGATTTTGTATAAGGAAACCACTGTTTCAAATGAATCATAGAAATAGAATATGGTAAATGCAAGATGAGTGTACATAGTAGAGGAGTATTACTTAGTTAACAATGACAGGATATGGAATAAATGCACAAGACACAAATTTTCTACAAATACATGGTAAAACCAAGGCAAAGATCAACGTTTTATTATTGTTTTTCATTTTGAAGTAACCATAAGACCTTTTACAATGAACTGCGCTCAAACCTCGTAAGTTCAAGATGGCCCCTATCAGCGGTTTGATCGAAATTCATCGCTAAATGTCAAACTACGCTACTTTCATGTTATTTGTTATACATTGTGACAGGATGGTTGACAGCATAAACTTAACTGACAAAGTGTTCTTACAACCTCTGTGATCCATTGACCATTGTCATTGAACCCAAACGTAGGAAAAAAATTACAAAAATACCTACATTGCATAATTAACAGTAAATTTTGATATGCATGTGCAAGTGCTTCAGGGAGTTTAATTTTATCAGCAGCATTTTAATCAAATTATATGGAAAGCAATAATCCAAAATTAGTCAGAAAAAAGTATTCACTACCAAAAATAACGACATAGATTAGATTAAACGTATTTTATAAGCTCAAAATAGCAAAAAGGATAACACAAAAGTTATACCAACTTATAACGTCTTCTCCTACATAATTAAATAAACAATACATTAGCTATAGATTCATGCATATACATGTAGAAAAATATAAAACATGTAGTTAAACAGTATGAATATTTAAAGAGATATATGAAAGATAACATAAAGAAAAAAGATAAAGCATTATGATCAAAATAGAATAAAAAAAAGAAAAGAGATAATGTCACTGCTTGCTTGTCTGTGTCTGTGCATGAAATAACTGCAATTATGTCACAAGAAATCGGTTTGTCCCTTTAATATAAGTATGAACATGTTTGACAATACGTTAATTTTCAGCATCTGTAAGGTCAACATTACCAGCTGTCAGTAAATCTTAGTCTATAGGACATGTTGCTGGTAACCATCAAAGATTCTGCATCAGTGAATTTCTTTGATCTATATAGTTAGGACATTCAAAGAAATAATGGAAAGAATTTTCAATAGGTCCCCCACAACGACATGCTGAATCTGTTATTATATTAACCCTAGCTAAGTCATAATTCAAAAAGGACGCATAACATCTAGGTTGAGATAAGAGTATATTTAATTTTCTAACTCCAAACGAAAAGTAAGTCGGAACTTTTGTTTTAGAGCAAAAACATGATTTTAAACCACTTTTAAATTTACATATTGAATTCGACTTGCGTAAATCTAGACTTAGGTTGTTCCACGATCTAATGGTTGATGGAATGTATGAATCTAAAGTCGACGACAAGCGACAAAACGGGAGCATGATATCGTCTGCATTTCTCAAAGGATAGGTTGTCATACTCTGAAAACTTGGTGGTATCAAGTCAGACTTTATTGTTTTTTACGTTGTAAAAACGTTGTAGCTTTCTTTTCTCTCTTCGAATTCCTAATGGTTCCCAACCAGTTTCATTGTACAGTTTATCAGAACCAGTGAAGGATGGGAGACCTGTAACAATTCTGGCTGCCTCGAGTTGTAATTGTTCAAGTCTAGAGGCATTTACAATTCCACAGAACATTCAGATGTTTTGATACAGAAGTCACAATTTGATAAATATGAATATTCCGTTTGGCATCACTACTAAATGTGATCCCAAGATGTTTATGGCTCTGAGTAACTTTTATATTTTGTTCATTAAATGTAAAAGATAAATCAGAGGACTGAACATTTGAGAAAAGCATTATTTCGGTTTTATTTGGATTGAAATAAATATCGACATAGAAGCCAAAGTCAGTACCAAGAAGATCCATCGAATGCAATTAACGGATTGAAACTTCAGTACTTTTAAGCAGTTAGGATTTGATAAAGTGGTAAATTACTAAAAAGAAATTAAAACTAGAGGCTCAGAGATAGAGGCTGTATCTCTCATCTGACAAAATACTTCTCTGCCATGCATGACCAAAAATGATGTTTTTTTACCAATGGGGTCTAATGTTTAAGTATGTTCTCCATTAGCATCCATGTTTTTTGTCCTATAGAAATGAGTAAACTTTGCCAACGACCTTTAGACATCATTCCAATACAGTTTAGTTAAATTTTCTTCAACAGTTACAGAGAAGATGATGAAAGTGTGATTTTTCAAAAAACCTATTGTCCGCGCTGGCCGTCATGGTTTTTTTTTTTGACAAAACAGAACAAAATGAATAATCTTTGTAAGGGCCTTTAGAACATCATTCCTATAAAGTTTGATTAAATTTACCACAGCGATTTCAGAGGAGAAGATGAACATGTGATTTTCCTATAAGGTCCAATATTAAGCTATGTTCAGGGCTGGTGGCCATGTTTTTCATCTGATTTGAACAAAATGAGCAATCTTTGTCAAGGACCTTCAATAAATCATTCCAGTAAAGTCGGTTGGTTTTGCTTCAGCAGTTTCAATTGAGAAGATAAAAATTTGATTTTCCCATAGGGTCCAATGTTAAACTATGTTCCATTCTGGCGGCTATGTTTTTATCGGATTGGAACGAAATGAGCAATCTTTGTAAAGGACCTTAAGTACATCATTCCTGTAAATTTGGTTGAATTTGCTACGGCAGTTTCAGAGGAGAAGAAGAAAATGTGATTTTTCCCATAGGGTCCAATGTTAAACTATGTTCCGTGCTGGCAGCCATGTTTTTATCGAATTCGAACGAAATGAGTAATCTTTGTAAAGGACCGTTAGTACATCATTCCTGTAAAGTTTGGTTGAATTTGCTTCAGCGGTTTCAGATGAGAAAATGAAAATGGGATTTTCCCATATGGTCCAATGTTAAACTATGTTCTGTGCTGGCGTGGTCCAAGTTTTTTATCGGATCAAAACGAAATGAACAATCTTTGTAAAGGACCTTTAGTACATCATTCCTGTAAAATTTGATTGAATTTGCTACGGCAGTGTCAGAGGATCGAGAAGATGAAAATGTGATAAGTTAACAGACGACGTACGGACGGACAGACGACGGACGCCAAGTGATGGCAAAAGCTCACACTGACCCTTCGGTTCAAGTGAGCTGAAAAGGTACAATTTTGATGTTAGACAAGACTGAACTACGGACTGGTGGATAATTACACGTGCTGACAAGTCGCAAGTATTTTACAAAATAGCAATACGCGACTGCATTATAAAATCAAGAGTAAATGTATGTTTAAACAATGTGATAAATAATGTATTTACCATGACTAAACAATATAAATTTACTGAACTTATATATATTACGTTTCAAAGGATCAACATGAAGAAGCAACTTCAAGAACACAATCTTTTACAACCAAACCAGTAAAAAATGAGTCCCGTGGAAATGTACGTACAAAAATAGGACAATGTATCTTTAACGATGCAACATGTAGAAAAACAAAAGATTTTCAGAATAAAGTATATTGATATAGTTTGGATATAGAACACAAGGAAACATTTGGAATGTAAAAACAAAAGAAAAATTGTTAATTTTTCAAACCTAAGCAATTAAAGAAGTACGGGAGTTTAAAAGTTCGCTTCATTCTTGCGCATGCGACTTAAAATGGAATTCACTATGGGAACGTTGCCGAAACCATTTTCTATGTCTTATAATAGTTAAATTTGATGAAATATGCCTTTCAGCTAACTCCTGTTCCATTAAGGGGAGATAATTTGTATAGAAATAATAGGAAAACATTTTTTGCAATTTATTCAAAAATAAGTTCGGTGATCCCCATTTTTTTCATGGAAATTGAAGGACCGTATATAAGCTATTAATTTACCAAATTTAAAAAAAATTGTATTTGATGTTACCAAAATAATTTAAAATTTTGTTAATATTCGCTAATTTTCCCTATTATTTCAACAAAAATAGCAGATTTTTACATTACTGGTCGTGTACCAGTTATCGCCATTTTCACACTGTGATTTTGCATTTGATCTTCTTAAAATCGGACTAAACTTTTAATGCGTTATATTGTAAAAATTTACCAGGGAATACGCTAACCAATCATGTTCATTTTCAGTTTCATTGCACATGCGCAGTAATATAGTCATTTTGAAAAGTGTTGGTTTTTCTCGACAACTTTTGCTGATATGTGTACCAGTTATCGCCATCTTTCAAAATATGCATCAGCTTTTTTCAAACTGTTAAATGTACACTTTAATCCACTGAAGTACTCCAGAAAGGGGATGAAAGCATGAAAGGTCAGCCGATGCAATTTTCAAACTGAAAGTAGCATGATTTTTATCAATGCGAAATTCGCTCTATTTTTTTTCACGATGACAAGAATATAGAAGACCTTTACAGCCCCAGTTCATCTTGATTTGACTATTTGAAGAGAAAGCCACATAGTAAGCATTTATTTCTGGCAGATAACAAAGCTGACACCCAAAGTTCTCTTTTGCGACATCACATGTAAAAAATCTATTTTTAGCTAATTATCATACGTGACCCTCCACATAGCAATATATATTTTAAAGGGGCTCCCAAGGGATTTTATCTCAGATTTCACTGTTTTTAAAGATTAAAACAAATTTCTTCAAGGAATGTATTTTTAGGATAATGTTGTCACTTTTGTACATGTCCGTGTAACAAAAGTCACGCGCGATCTCGAAGCACGTGAAAATTGGCGATAACTGGTACATGGCGATAACTGGTACTCGACCAGTATATATGTCATTCTTATATGGCCGTTGACCCTTTATTTTTATTTATTTTTATATGCTGTAATAACAAAGGGTAAATCATGAAAAAATCAGAAAACTCTATCTGACAGAAATTTAGACCCCCGTACCACCTTAAATATACAAAAGGAGCAAATTTAATTAAAATTGTTGCTTATAGTAAATGTTCTGATAATTAATTTGATATTGGCGTTTCCAAACAGAAGTACTTTTTTAACTTTAAATTTGCAGTTTTAATATCCTATCATTAAAACAATAACTGGTGTAAAAAGAATATGATAGATTTTACAGTAGAATTGGTGATAACATATGAAACGTGTGAATTTTAGATTTTCAAATTGCCGAAATTGCCAAAATTGCCGAAATTTTCGAGGTTGAAAAGTGCAAAGAAGAAAGAGGAAGGCCCTTACAAAGAGAAGAATCTGGTAATTATCTTAAAAACGAAAAAATAATAGCAGTGTACGAAATTTTCTGTTATGATGGTACATCTGTTTTATTTTCAGTGAATGAGAATTTGTTTTTATTTTCAAATAATATTTAAGTTTTCTGTGTATAACGATGCATGTATTGCACAATCGTATCTGCCTTAAGGTAGAAACAAAAAACGTTACCATTGCCGTTAATACAAAATTGCATTTAAAAACAAATATTCTTCACTTCCATTGTTGAACTCGACCTGAGTTAAGAAAGTAAGTATGCTCGTGCAACACTCTATTTAAAGAATATATAAGTACCTATAACAAAATCAATCCATTTCATTCGGGTTTTACAGGAGAAATAAATGGATACACTCTGTAGACACACCCTTTGCAACACAGACGTAAAGAATGTAGCCGTATCCCATATTCAGTTTGAAGATCCCACTTCGCAATTGCATTAAGAGTAATTAAGGTGCATGAATTGTATCTGCACGAAAGAGACATAAGTTGTCAAGATGGCCATATGCAGATATCAAATTTACAGCAAGTTCGGTATTAAATCACCAAAAATACGATGCATCAAGAGTAAATGTACACTTAGAAAACGTTAGTAAAATTTATTATACTTGATGCAAATTTCTTATATTATCCATAAATTTCATTGGACAAGCGCCATTTGTTAATTTTTACTAATCTTTCGTTAGCCCCGCCCATCCCTAGAAACGGGTGTTAATATCTAAAATTAACACCCGCTCAGCCCGAAGGTTACCGATCTTGAAAATTAACACCCGCTCCGACCGAAATTTGCCGATTATTATTTCCACTAGAGAAACAATATAAAAATAAACCATGTGACATGCAATGTTATTTTTTTAAAGTTCTTGTTGTAGTTATTGTTTTGACAACTCGCCATTCAGTATAATAAAAAACATATTACCCTTGGATGAAAATGTTAGGGCGACTAACACACTCGGTGAAAAAATTATCACCCTCCACTTCGTGTCGGCTGATAATTTTTTACCTCGTGTGTCAATCAAAAATAACATCTTCATCCAAGGGCAATATCTTTATATTATCACATCTTTTGTACCCATTAGACATATGCCAATTACCGACTAATGGCCAAACACTGAATCTAGCACGTTCATGTGTACAAAGTTATAATCTTACACTGTACATATATGTACATTTGTATGTGCTTTACAGAAACAAAATGAAGATGTACATGCAGGACGGTCTTTTACAGCACAGCCAGTTCCAAAATTCGAAAACAACTCCACTAGAAACGTAAGATAGTCATTTGACATATCCTAGAAAATATTTGATTTGATCTGCACTGAATTGACATAAGTCGTCGAAATGATCATCTACAGTAACCAAACTTACAATAAATTCGATACAAAAGTTATTCATATACTAACGTACTCCCACAAAATTAGTATCTTACATATATTATGTGTATTTTTATAGGATTAAGATGTAGATGTTATTTTAGGTAGCACACCTTTGAAAACATAAGCAATAACACAATAGGAAGTGTGATACACGAAAATATACGTCCGAAAAAATGCCAATGAACCTTAAGAGATGCAACATGGAGATACTGTTTTAAAGGCGGAATATGAACTAAATTTATTTTGATTGGATATGAAACATAATACAGGGCTACTCAAAAAGCAACCTTATATGACTGCAGCATCATAAATAGGGATACATATAGTCAAGTGTTGAAAGAAAAATTACTATCGACAAAATAAAGAGAAACTTCTTTACCTCGATCTTATGGAAAAAAAGATATCTTGAATCCTGCAAATGTTAGAATGAAAACTACACCAAATTCATTTTATAATCCTGAATGCTTGCTTCGTGAAGAATCAGATTCAACAAGCCAATTAAAAGCCTATTAATACCAGGTTCATACAATGACTATGTCAAAAAAAAATAACATAGTTGTCAAGTTCACAATTTCAGTTTCCATCATGCAGATGCCGTTCTTTCACTAAACAATTCTGATTTTAAGAATTTAAACTTCATTTCCTATACCAAAATGAACTAAAAGTTGGAAAGACCACAGACACACCATACCAAGAATATAACCCTCTATAATGATAACTCTTGACATCTAAAAAGTAAAATTTTGCAATGTGGATGGTGATTTCGACGTCCCGATAGCGATCACATTTTTGAGTAGTAATATTCCCCCATCTTAGGCATGTGTCGTCTACTTTTCACATATTCGGTATTGTCCTGCCTGTTGTTTATACAGCGATTTTGTCAAAAGAGCAAAATTTACTGTCTCAACTGAAAATTTATACACCAAGATTATGTTCAACCACTGTTGCAATTTTTACTACAGAAATTGTACGGTCGTGACCATGATTGGTACTATGTTTCTATTGCTAAAATAGTAATAGACATGTTTGAGTAGATGATCCACAGTTAAGGTAGTAGACCTAGGTTAAGGGAGATAACTCATTAAATCAGTAAGGCGTTTGAGAACAGTCATATTCATTGTTGCATTTTAAGCATTGATGTGAAAAAGAATTAAAATAATCTATGTTGCTTAGAAACTTAGAATATATCAATGAAAATGTTTTAAACAAACATACAAGTGATTTTTAAGAGTTGTTTCCCTTAACCTAGGTCTACCTCCTTTATTACCGAACTGATAAGGAATTAAAACCGTGTATTTCAATGGTCCCACATATACAGCTGATCATACAGTCATACCCTTTTTCCGGACTCTTTTTAGATCATACTGTCAGTGTTTTTTTTCTGTACGTCTTGTATATCAAACTGTAATTTTTAGCTTTCTCTCGTCGGTGATGTTTGTGACACAGATATGTCCTTGTAAATTTGACCTCTGACTTAGCAGTTTTTAGGATAGTGTATTTGCTCTATTAAAAACAAATCACTGTATAAACTACATGCTCGACAGTAACTAATCAACTGTGAAATACATATCTACACTCATTAGGCTGGAGAGGTAGGTATATTGCTGAACAGAGAGGGAAAGTTCATAATTGGGAAGTTTGTCATATAGATTAGATTCTAAACGTCATGCTTACATTTTCGTTTTGTTTTGTTTTTTTTTTTTTTTTTTTTTTGCTTTTATTTTGTTTTGTTTTTGTTCTTTTTTGTTTTTGTTTTTTATTGATTTAGTTTTTATTTTGGTTTTTGTTTTTGCCATGTTTTCTCCATTTGTGTCTTTGTATCTACTTCTGAATTGCCATATTTTTAAAAAATAATTTTAAAATTTCTTCTTTCCGCTTTATTCGATTCGGCATTCCTTTGCCGATATCCTTAGCACCTTTGGCCCATAATAGCTCAGAACTGGTAAAAAAAGTATCAAACATCTGTTAACTTTGCGCACTATGAATTTTTCATCAGGAGTCTATTTAAAAAAACTACATCGAAATCCCACCAATTTTTTACATTCGCCCTTCCTTGGACAAACTGAAGTCGTTAAAGAGAAATGCAAAATAAATCCGTTGAAATACAACAGAATTAAATTTTCAAAGGAACAAAAGAAAGAAAATCAGGGCCCGTGTTAACGAAACTATCTTAAGATATGTCCTAAGATCATGTCTTGGGATATTTTTAAGGACACTGTCTGAGATTGTACAACAAAGTTATCTTAGGACTATCCTTGTTTAGGATATCCTTATCAATGTCCTCATAAAAATATAATAAAATTATTTCAGTAAAAAAGATGATCAAAAGTAAGAAAATACCAAAGTTATAGTTATAAGAGTTGTAAACTATGCAACGAATAAGAAACGATGTAAGTGAGAAAATGAAGTATTGAATGGAATACCCTTTTTGATCGTTAAAATCATGTATGAAATCAAATCGCATCAAAATGTAATGAACAAAAGTTGGGGTTTTGTATTCTAATCAATACATGTATTATATAAATGTAGTTTACATAATGGAACTGTCATCAAGATGTTATCGTGTCATGTCACACATGGTCAAAGGATGAAACCGTGCAAGTTGGAAATAAAAGTAAATAAAATATCGGTGCGAGTAAAATCGTACCTGTAACTTACATGTATAACTTGATCAGTTGTTCCCGAATCTGGTGTAGAAAAGTGGAAAATAGTGTTAATAGTCAATATTTTTAACTTAAGACACTCTTAGGACACCTCTCTTACTGTCTTAAATTTAGGATTGATTTTAGGATATATCTTAATTTAGGACCCGTTCGTTAACCTAACCTAGGACTAAAACATGTCATACGACCATCTAAAGTCATATCTTAGTCCTAAGACAGCTTCGTTAACACGGCCCCTGATGAATAATAGAGATTATACCTCAAAATACAAATGAAATAAGTGAGAAAAAAATAACCACATTTGACCCCTTCTTCCTGACAAAGATCGTGTCAAGAGCCCAATCAGACTAGTCATTCGGCTAATCGGGTGAAATGTCCGTTAACTTTGTTTAATATGTGGTTACAACGGCGAAGGGTTCGTTAATTGGAGTTGGCTAAGGATCAGTTGAAAGTAAATTTCAATCTATGTCTTGAAAAAGTTTTTGATAAATTCGATTTTAAGTTTATAAATAATCGTTAACTCGTAAAATACGTTTGTCTACCAGTGCGATTATCATTACGCTAGCGTAGGCTGTCACTGTTTTTAACATACGTTTCAAGATATTGTCAGAAAAATAAAAGGCGATGATGTTCCCTAGTACAATTTTGAAAACAAATTCTACAACTTTCAGTCAGAAAAAGATATTTGTTCGGAAAAAAGTTTTTTTTGTACTATGCACAAGATCTAATGTAGAATGGCTTAACTGTAGGCACTCAAGTATTTTTTGTTCATTTTAAAGGGTTTAAAATGGTTATTAAAATTTTTTTGTCCGTTAATGAGTTGGTTACAATTTAAAAGACAGTTAATGAGTTTGTAGCCGGCAATGCTTTAACTGTTTAAACAGTGATGAACACATGGCCTTTTGCATATCTTTCCGGTTACTTCATATCAAGCTAATTTTAAAGTTTTACCTTAGACTGTAATTTCATCAACATACCCCACATATAATACTGTTATACCGCGTATCTACTCCCTGACTAATCGATATTTCAAAGCAATTCTCCCTATACGATTTGCCTTTCAGAGAATTGTTGACAGTACACGGAAAGTACAAAAAAGTATTTATGGAATAAGCAACTATCAAAATATTAACGTATGTATTCGATGATTTGACCATAGCGCATTTCAGTTACAAAATATATACTAGTATCTGCCATATTCATAATCACTTATTGTTAACGTATTGTATAATGCTACTTTAGGGTTGGCCAATAACTGCTAAATTTTAGCAGTTAAGATTTTTTATTTGATGTTACACTGAAGTGGTGGTCCAACTGTACGCCAAAAATATTGTTAGCCGGGTGAACTAAAATAAATATTGAATACCAGAAAAATCTAGCAGGAAGTATAAACTTTGTAGATTTTATATAGAGGAAAAAAATCAGCAAATCATTTGTAAACATTAGGAAAGTTATACTATAGGTCATTAGGGAATTAAATATATGTTCCAAAAAATCAACCGCTGCTTGAGAATTTATAAATATCTAAAATGAAAGCCCTTATTTGTCACTGCGAAGATGTGGTACTTCGAGGAAATCTTATTGTAGCACAGAGTGAACTTCGAGTAATTCAGGAAGTAAATTAATTGACATTATGGAATATATAATTAGAAATATAATAGTTACAGATTTTGAATGTAAGTAAAAATCTTCAACTTATCCTCTGGTGAGGTGAAATATCCCGGCACTGCAATTTGATTGGTTAACTCGACGGTGGATATGAGACCGTATCCATGTGGTGGCCAGAAACGACTATGAAACAAAACTATAGCACTTCTAACAGAATATAATTGTTAATCGGGCTTCACAGGGGACTGGAACCAAACTTGAGGCAATAGTCATAGGTTGGTTTCTTTTTTAAAATGCGTAAATTAAGTCCGTAGTTCATACAAGAAAGTGCCAGCAGTAAACTAAGTAAAACATTGGACTCTATAAGAAAACGTATACAAAGATCTTCTCTACATAGTCAATTACACCAGACCAGACTTATTCACAAATGTCACACATTGGACTCTATTATTCAAAGATCTTATTTGAAGCCACAACACCAATTTGAACCAAACTTTGTCACAACAATCTTCGAATTGTCACTTTTCAAGTCCGCATCTCATCCAAATGGCAGCAAGTTTATTTAATACTGGACCTAAAGGAAAAACACACTTTTCTTCTTTTGCAACCTGGCCAAAAGGAACCAAACCCGGCGATTTAGTCATTATTTGGGCCTTAAATGTGTCTTGCAAGTCTTCACCTCATCGTAGATGGCTATAGTGTTGGACATTAAAAGGGCTGTTATGCTTTATGTAATGATAGCTTTTATCTTTTTTCATGCTTGTGAAGTTTTGTATGTATTGGTATCAATCCTATATTGGATTTAACAAAATAAAAATTCTGTTCTGTTCTAGATGGCTGCCAACGGGAAATATTAACGTTGGACTCTAAAGCTAGCACAACGATCTTCGACACTCAAACTGCATGAATAATTGGAACCAAACTTATTGAAAATGGTCTTTTCCCCGTATTTTATAGGTTTTTGATTTAGATAGCAAACAGCAGGGATCTCCTCTGAGACTACTACCTTTCACCACTGTTAAAAGATGTTTGTCGGGTTTGCACTGTAACCAAGAGTGCCACTGGTTAGAAACATTATTTTTATTCGACCATATAAAACGACATTCAGAGATCTCCTCCCTTAATATACTTTTGCCCATTTTATACCAAACTCGATCATAATAATTTTTGTATTATTGCGTAAATAAGTCACAAACATCTGAGTAAGTCCATTATAGTCAACAATGGAAAATATAGCTTAATGTTGGGCATGCAGTATAGGAATACTTCCAATGATTTAATACAATTTGATCACAATAGGTCTTAGATGGGATACGCCGGAAGATAGCCGTCAGTAGGGAAGATACCTTAAGTGAAACCTCCTTCAATCGACTTTTAACTTAAACAGAGTCGCAATATTCCTTAAAGAGTTACCTTCAAAATGATTCCTGGCAGATCAGCAACTCATCCAAGATAACCACAAATGGGATCAAAGTTTAGCATTGGCCCGTATGGAAAACACCTTCTAGAATCTTCTCCGCAGTTATAAACAAACAGTCACAATGTACTTCAGATTGAATTTGACAATTCCACACTCAAACAAAATGACTACTGTGATTTAAAGTTATGATGTAGTTGTGGATTAATACGTTAGCTATTTTCTACTCTTTGAGAGTATGTATAAAATAAAATGAAGTGGACGTACTAAGCTGTTGCAACAAGATGCTTATGATTGCTTATTTGTGCCATTTTGTCTTTTTGTTCTGTCGTCTTTTCGGGGCGAGAATACGTACATTAGCGGGGTGAAAAGACGCAAAGACGCAAGTCAGTGTGGCGAAAAGATAAAAACACTCAAATTAACGGGGTGAAAAGATAAAATGACGACAAACTAAAACCCGCTAATTACAGTCCTTAAGCTTTAGTCTTTTCGTTTTGTCGTCTTTTCGTCTTTCTCTCGTCTTTTCGTGGCGAAAATACTCAAACTAGCTCTGCGAAAAGACGATATTTTGCGAGGCGAAAAGACAGCAAATTATGGTCACTAATTAACGGGTTATAATTTTTCGTCTTTACGCCCCGATAATTATAGACTTTTCGGGGAGAAAAGGCGAAAAGACGAGATGGCACAAGCAAGCCACCATAGTTCGGTAATTGTGTTATTACCCCCATTTAAAAAAAATATTTTGAATGTGGCTAAAGCCCCATTTACATACACAGTTTTACACACATGTGTATTTTTACATAGGTATGCAAATTTGCACTGATGTGCAATTACTGCATGTAAACTTAACAAAGAGTGTAAATTTGCATGAGGTCAGGGGCAAGTGTAAATATATATTTGTACATGTGTAAATTTACACGGTATGCATTTTGAACTTAAAAATGCACACTGTGCAAAATACTGTTCCTGTCTATGAAATGAAAGAAAAGGGTCTTGCAACTTGATTTGAATCATGAAATTGATGCGCACACACTGAACTATGATTTATATAAAATTCAGACTTTCCGATATTTGGATGATATTTTAACTTTAAATAATGACGACTTCAATACGTATTATAAGGACATCTACCCTAAAGAACTTACTTTGAATAAAGCCAATTTTGATAATCATCATTGTCCGTTCTTAGACATCAATTTTGATATAACGAATGGTAAATTAGATACTAAAATTTACGATAAAAGGGACGATTTTTCTTTTCCGATAGTTAATTATCCATTTCTGGATGGCGATGTTCCATTAGCGCCATCATATGGTGTTTACATATCTCAACTTGTTCGATTTGCTCCAGTATGTAATAACGTTTGCGATTTTAATGAACGGAATCTTTTCATAACTGAAAAACTATTACATCAGGGTTCTCGTTATCGCAAACTAGTTAAAACCTTTACTAAATTTTATCACCGATATAAAGACTTAGTTCATAATACAATGCAGCCTATAAACATCTAATCAAGGCTGGTATTTCACAACCCTTATTTTACGGTAATGTTTTACATAAGAGTAAAAAATACTTAAACTCGCCTAACAAACTTATAAAACCTTTAAATCGTCTAATTCATAAGGGTTATAATTACGGTATTGTCGTCAAGTCATTACGTATGGCCTTCTTTGGTATTAACATTGATTTATTTAGAGGGTATTTGCATTTTAACTAAACACATTCTAAATTTCTAAAATCTGTATTGCATGGGCACGGGTTATGTATTCCGGTATATGCATGAAATCATTATGCTAAACTCCTCACAGGAAGGGATCTTGGTGGAAGCTGTATACTGAGGGTACATAACTTACTTTGTCAGTTGGTAATTTTTGGAAAAAATGCATATCAGATGCTGCTGAATATAATAACCATTCTAAAGGCAATACTAGTAAACTAAGAACATATAAAGAATTTTAAAAAACATATAAAATAGAAAATTTTCTTCTTTGTGATATTGATAGATCCCAAGTATCTGTTTTCACCAAGATAAGAATTTCCAATAGTTATCTTCATATTGAAAGGGGCCGCTATCTAAATCTACCCCTAAATCAACGAATTTGCCCCTTATGTAAGGATGGGGTAGAAGATGAGTTTCATTTTACCATTAAATGTCCATCTTTATCAAAATCAAGGGAAGAACTATTTAACAAATTAACTGATGTCATTCCTGCTTTTGCCAGTATGGATCCATATGAAAAATTTAACTTTATTTCCACAGTATCCGATCTAGATTTGTGTAAAATATACTACTCAACAAAAGAAACGATACACAGATTTTATCAGAAATAATATTTCACTTTCTTGCAGAAAATCATGACTTATGAAAAAAGAAAGGAAATGGGGTAAATGTCAAGGAGACAACATCCCATATCCAGGTTAAAACGACCCAAAACAAAGCATCTAGGGGTCACCGTACGGTCTTCAAAACAGTGAGGAACCTCACACCATATAGCAAGCCCTTAATGGCCCCAAAGGGTAAAAAAGTGGTTAAATCAATGGAAACAAACCACATCCAATAACCCAAATATCAAGAAACTAAAATTTTATAAGAAGACACGGAAAAGTCAATCACCAACATATTCCTGACTTGGGACAGGCGCAAAAATTGCGGCGGGGTTAAACTCGTTTTCCTGGATCCAAACCTTTCCCCTATGTGTGGTGAATGGCTAAAAAATAAATACACAAAAAGACTCACAGTAAAAATCAAACTAGAAAAAAGTCCAACTTATCAAGACGAGTACCCTTACAATGAAGTACATAAAACATGAAGACAATACACACAGGTACTATCCGGACAAATGCTCGCAGTTACTGACAGCTAGCTAAGGACATAATTTCCGTTGACTAGGATATCAAGCCTTCTTACATATGAAACTTCAATTGAAATACTTCTAAATAGATTTGGTATAACAACGTCATAAATTATGAAAGAAGAACATGATATTGTGCAATGCCAAATACTGCCAATATGAAAAATTGTTTAAATCTAGTTATGGTGTAAAGCATTTAATAGATGATCAATATTTTTGCAAACAAAAATTTAACAACAATGCTGTATTTATATCCTTTATGAATAAGTTTGTTCAACGGATTAATAAGTTTTGAAGGACAATTTTTGAATTTATGCGCTTTGTAAATGATATTGCCATAGAAGTTTGGATGTGAAATGCCCTGATGTATAAGAGCCCTGCATGTATACCAAATTTTCTTAATAAGTCAATGTATCTATAATAAAATTTAGAGAAAGTTTTTATCAATTTATGATATCTAAACCCTTGATGCAGAAGTTTTTCAGTGAGACAAAGATTTCGCTCGTTGAAGTCAGAAACATCACTATATACTCGTGCAAATCGAACAAGTTGTGAAATGTAGACCCCGTAAGAAGGGGCTAACGGAACATCACCGTCGAGATGGGGAAAATTGACTATAGGGAGGTAGAAATCATCCCCTTTATCATAAACATTAGTGTTTAACTTGTAGACAACATGTTTTTTTTTGCATGTAAAAATCAGCATTATGCCCCAAAATGCATCTTACAATTTCTGAACCATCTCCGGTCACGGTCAATGTCATTTTCCGGAATTTCTGTTTGCAGATGTAAATAGTGAGTATTTCAACATATTCGTTTTACATTGTACCAAACCATCACATACTCGGACTGGCTGACTTCAAATCTCTGTTGCTATGTTGGCCATGAATATCTCAAGCCTATTTCCGTTTTCAACTACCGTTCTTATAAGCGTTAAACGCGTGTTATGCGATCTTGACGTTGCGACGTCTCACGTGACCTGTTGTCACGTGATTTATCACTTGATGAGCATGTGTACTTCAGATTGATCAATAGTCTCCAGTTTGTTCTCCTTTTTACATTACAATGAATTGCGATGGCAAAAAACAAGATCGAAGCTCTGACCGCCATAAGTCATTGTCCACGTTGATTTTGGATTGAACGGGGCATCGAAATGAGACATTGTTTCCCACTTTTTCAGATGGCAAATTGTCAACCTGATGAAGTGTCCTAATTATTGACGTAAAAAAAAATTAAATCACCCATCAGTTAACGGAAAACGCGATCATCGGTCGAAAAACTACCATTTCGGATTTTCATTGTATCCGTTCCGGAATTGATTTAAAAATGGAATAAACAAATGCGTTTTGGTGTTGAATACATTAATACACTAAAATAAAAACTTTAAATTGAGAAATACATAAATATTTACACAATTAACTGTGTATCGTTTCTTTTGTTGAGTAGTATATATGTATAACTGGTGTTTATAACATGTATAAATTGAACATGGAGCTGAATGGCTATAATATTTGATAGTTATATTTTTTTTTATTATATTTTACATATAGAATTATTAATAATCTACTTATTGTTTATATTGAACATCTTCTCTGCAGTTAAGGACAATGTTGTAGAATATACCAGTATGTGTTCTTATGATTGTTTTGTGTTTATTATTGTTCCTTTGTGTTGTCATCTCATTTGTGCCTGGTTATAATCCTTGTAATTTGGATTTATGCCAATAAAGTATTTGATTTGATTTTATTTTATTTGATTTGGTAATGGGTCTGGAGCTGGCATGTCAGTCAACTGTTAGTAGTCTCTTTTGATTTCATGTTTATGTCCGTATATTTAGTTCTTTCAGTTCCATTTTTCACAGTTGACTCAGTCCTGTTGCCAACTGAATTTTACTGTTGTTATGATTGTTTTTTGATTTATCACATTGACTGTAGGGGGAAGGTTTGGGCCCAATAAGACTAGTTTAACCCCGCCGCAGCAGGTTTGCGCCTGTCCTAAGTCGGGAAATTTATTAAGCCTTTGTGTGTCTTGTCTTTTTTCTAGTTCGTTTACTTTATGTCTAGGAGTCTAGGATGATGTTTATTTCGCTGGACTTGATTACTCTTTATTCAGGGGCCGACTCCGACCTGCCATTGGGTGTTGGGTTTTCTCACCGTTCATTGAAGATCTTATGGTGGCTTTGGGTTGTTGTTGCTCCCCTTTGGGTCGTTGTCTCTTTGACACATTCCCCGTTTCCCTTCTTTTTTCTATTCTCTGACAATTTTGTATTATTTTGCGTTTTTTTTTTTTTGCTTATTATAGTGGAAGATGGGCTCTGATCGAAGAAAATAAAAACAGATACAATACAACTTTATGTTTTTCTATCGTGCTACAAATTTCCAAAATCTAACGAAAACATTTATTTTTTGCATGTTTTTCGGCCCTTTTCACTGCTTATAATAAGCTTTTTAAATTAAAATGCACACCTCAGATTTAATACATGTAAATGCATAGCAAATATACTAGTAGTCTACCTGTGTTGGGTTTAATTCGTATGTTTTTATACTATAGGGAAGCGGGACAGATAAAGGGGAGGTTTGGGTACCCATAAACCGGTTTAATCCTACCGCTTGGCTTTTGCTAGTGCCGGTACCAAGTCCGGCTGTCCCGAGTTCCTATCGTTGTCTACGTTTGTCTTTTGTCTTATACGTGTGTTTCTTGTGTAGTTCCATTACAAATTGTTGCATGTAATTATAATGTTCAGCCATTGTAGGTGTTTCCTGTTATCCATTTTTAAACATTTTTAAACATTAAACATGCTGGTGCACTTTTACACACGTGTAAATTTACATACTTGTGCATGTAAATGGAGCTTATGAGCTTTTTCGATTCTGTGGACTTCTGAAGTCAGTATAATAATAATTCGAGTGCAAGCTGCCCAACTTTTTATTGATTACCTAGACGTTGGAATGGCATCTTAGAATGAACTTTTGTTGACTAGGGACCCTCTAAAATCAGAAAATGAAGATATCTAATGGACACCTGACATCCTGAAAGTTAAGATTCACTCTATCAAAGACTTATTTTCGAATCTGTTGACTCCTAATTTCAGAAATATGATAGTTCAAGTAAAAAGTGCACAAAATGATTACATGTACCTATAAGTTCGGTTGGAATATGTATTCAATTTTTAAAGACCCGGTTAACATTTTAAATACAGAAGTTACTGTTAAATGCAGTTACTGCAGATGGCTATTCCGACAGCTTATTCTTTTTTCAGTGCAGATCAAATCTACACATTTGGAAGACCATTAACTAAAAGATGATGTACAACTAAAAACTTGATTTTTTTAATATTCAAAAATTTAGTTTGAAGCTGACTTACACATTCAAATGCAGTTGAAGATACCAACAGACGACACGGGTAAACGACCAAAGATAACGTATAATAACCCCTGCTTCGAGTCTGCTTCGGCGAACGACATTACAACTTTTAGATTTACTCTAAACTGACCTAGTTAACGGACTAAGTTTCGGGGCCTTTCCATTAACTGACTGAGTTTTCAATAATTCTTAATTATCTTCATAAATATAAATCAGTGCTTTTTGTTGTTAAGGTAGTGTGTGGTACTTATTCATATTTTTCATAGGATAATTATAAATGTGTGTTTCCAATGGTATTTTTCTCATAAAACACTAGAAACTAAAGTTTATTTACATCTGCAAAGGTCAATATATAGTGGCGAGTAACACGCCTTTCTAAAATACGTTTAAATTGAGCAAGGTCCACAAAAAAATGTTATCACAACAATATTCAAACATTATTTTTACACTTTCAGACACATTCATTAGTTTCCTATACATTGCATGCGATATGAAAAATGCAAATTTTGATCGACATTTATATTGATATTACAATAAATTCTGATTAACTGACTGTAACCTACTCCAATCAACGGACCCATCAACGTTGTAACCACATATAAAACAAATTTAACGGACAAATCGCCCGTTTATCCGAATAACCAGTGTGCCAATATTTTAACTACAATTTACGTCAGGAAACACCAGTATGACATTTTATATTATTATATAGATTGCGGTGAAAGATTGAAATTTCTTAGTGAAATAAAATTGATAATTAACTGTGAAATTATTTTCAATAATTTCACTCTAGGAAGTGACGTCACAATAGACGTTGTCAACGTCGTTGTTAAGTAAACGTCTCAGCGGATTAACATCGTAAACGTAGTTAATGCAATGAATCTTTAAATAAACCACTAAATTTGAGAGAGGAAGATCTTTAGAATAAAGACAATAACTAATCCTAGATTCTGATTATCAAAAATATTCAACTCATGATCGAAAAACGCTGTAATTCACTCATGCGCTGCGCGCATTCGTGAATTACTGCGTTATTCGACCATTCGTTGAATATTTTGCGATAATCAGAATCTCTGATTAGTTATAGTATAAATAATCCGTGCACTAGAATTAAAGTTACGCTGTCTTCAAAGGCAATCGTGGACGACGACGCATGTTTCATACCAAATACTTAACACTCAAAACTAAAGCACTAACAGTTCACATTGTAAGCTCTAAAACATTAGGGTGACATTAGGTGATCCGTCAAGGTAAGCAAGTCTTACTCATTTTTTACACAGTCAACGAGTCAATCCTAGTAAAGCTGAAAACGGTAATGTAGACTTCAGGAAGACATGAAATGTAATTATAAATCAAAGAAGCAACTGTAATATGTACAGTCAATACGCTTTGCATTAAAATAGCTGCTAAGAAAGACAAAGTTTGCAATACAAAGCCACAGAGATTTTGAATTATGAAAACCAGTTTACCGGTAAGCTACAAAACTGATTGTCACTCCACATCACAAAATAGATACTGAAAATTATAAATACACATGAGACAAATTATCTACCCATTCAAGGTAAGCCAAGCAATGGAACAAAACTTTTATTGTTTCTTTTTCATCTTGAAGTCACCATTGGTTTTTAACATTGTGCTTTGCTATTCCCTCATGGTAAGTTCAAGACGACTTCTTTTTTTTGTAATTTTTTATTTTTTAAAGCTTGTGATTATATAATGTATAAATATGTATATATATCAAAGTAATAATATAATAATATGAAGAGCTTCTTTTTTAAATAAAAAGTAGAAATTAATTATACATATACCGTGTGAAAAAAAGGAGATAAAAGGCTGGTATAAGATCAATTTTAAAGAAACAAAAACAAATTATTATAACAATAGATACATAGAGGAGTATTAATTCTCTCATGCTAAATAGACTCTTTCTAACTCAATCATACTCGCAATCATATTATATACAGATAGTACATAGAAAGTATCCTGGGGCGCATACATCCCACTGTCCAATTGTGATATGCCCCCAGTTAGTTAACAATCAATTGCATTCAACACACACATACACATGCAAATCATTCTCTTACATTCATAATAATCTACGCCTCTATGCATCATTCCAAATATTTTCTAATATTTGCCACTTATTTTCTATCAACATTCCAACTTTCCAACTGCAGGAGATTTGTACCATGTTACTGACATTTTTTCTATTTCAAAAGTGTTTTTCAATAAAAGAATTAAACCCCTATGTATGGCCTAGACATATTATATCTGCAAGAATTAATGTAATATTTTACAACAATAATAAGAAAATTAATCGCTGAGCTGAATGTGTCTGAACCAAACAGAATGTCCTTGGGACTAAATTTCACAGAAAGTGCACATTTGTTTTTAAGCATTTCCTCCAATTCAAGCCAAATATTCCTAATAAATTGACATTCACAAAATAGATGTAGAATAGTTTCCTTTGTCT
>MJUU01027465.1:52587-91921 GCA_002080025.1 Modiolus philippinarum
ACTAAATCTAAATTAGTTTTCATTTCCATAATTGTTTCATTTGATTTTACATTATTTTTTGAAATATAGTTTACTGTATCCAGATTATAGTCTTGTACAACATTCCAGTCCCCTCCTATAATAATTGAGGAGTTAAGCAATTCAGTTAAAAGTTTCCTAATATTATTAAAAAACAATGGACTATCCTCATTTGGACCATAAATTGCTGCAAGAGACATTCGATAGTCTTGAATAGTAATATCTAATATTATGTAGTTTCCGTTTTCCTTATCTATTATTTCTTTATGTAAAGTATACTTAAAAGTATTTTTAATTAAAATTGCTACTCCCCTAGAGTGGCTGGTGTGGGAGCAAAAAGATGCTTTATACCCCCATTCTTGTAACCATTGTTGCTCATTTTCTTTTTTACTATGAGTATCTATCAGAATTATAATATCAAATTTTTCACCATACCTTTGGAAAAAATCCTTTCGTTTTATGTCATTGGACAATCCCCTGCAGTTGAGAGAACCAATCTTTAACGTGGACATACTATTCAGTAATTATTAAATATTGATATAACCAGCAAATCCAAACTGTATTAAATAAAAGTACATGTAATAAAGCATTAGCAGGATAAGTAATTGTACTAAAATATGTATTAGCTCTTATGAAGTTATTGTTTGCACAAACAGTTTTATAATCTACATTGAAGCAAATAACACAAGCATAAATTTTATATAAAATCCCACCCTTTGTACCTTTTTTTGAACCCCATTCCAAAAAATACTTCCCATTCAAAGCGTTGCAAATTTCTATCAAACATTGGAGACAAAGAAAGAAATTAATAATCCAAATCATTGTAATCAAACAAAAGACCTGTTTTTTTTTTAATTAAATTAAATATTAAACAGTCCCTTCGAGGTGTAGGTAGGCAGTCTTATATTTTTATAATGATAAACATGAGTCAAGAAAGACAACTCAATTTTTGTGCACTGACCACAATATTGTCTCCCTTTAAATTCTTACTTTTTGTTTATAATGTAAAAAGTAATTTTACCCCAAAAATCATTAACCCCAAATACCCAGTATCATAAACTTTGTTACAATATAGTCCTTTCTATTGAGCAATGGTAAAAAAAAAAAAAATTGTTGTAAAGAATTATATGTATGATCCATTATGTTGCAATTCAGCATTAATTGCTATAAAAATCAAAAACGACTAAATTAACATGACGAACTGATTAACTATCAAAGAAGCCCATGGAGAGTTATTCACCTGTGCAAGTGATTTTCCCCCTTGTTTTGCATTTACATGTTCATACACTTGTACACACCCATATACATGTACAAATTTATACACCCATATAAATAATAATGTATATATCAATGCTATAGAAGTATAAATTTACTAAGTATTATATACTGGACCTTAATTATTATTTAATTTTCATGTACCTTGATCTACCTTGATAGAACTTAATAATTTATCAAGACGACTTCTAGTAGGACCGGTTTGAACATTATTCATTGCTGTATATCGAACAACGCTTCATCCAGGTCTTTTTTATCCAATGGATGCAGGATCGTCAACGAAGAAATACTTAACTTGCAAAGTGTTCTCACAATCGCTTTCATCCATTGATCGCAAAAAAACTCACCAAATCCTTTAAAGTAGAAGACAATCACAACAAATAAACAAACGTTATGGCGCTCTTCAACTTTAAAGAAAACTTGGCATGATAAAATTATCAGATGTGGGCACTTATATACTGATGGCATGGATAACAAAAGAAATAAAATAAAACAAGATGTGTTTGTGAAACACTACATATGCCCCCAGATTCTACAGTAAAAAATATGAAAATACTTAATTTTACCCCTTTTTTACCTCTGTGACCTTTACCTTTGACCTGAACTAATTTTTTTTGCAAATTTATGTTCCTCTTGACTAGACCTATACACTTGCCAAGTATGAAATGTCTACCTTGCATACTTCAAAGGTTATAACTAAGGTTAAAGTTTCGGACGCACAGACAAACAAACAAACAGACAAACAGACAGACATGACAAAAATAATATGCCACCCGAAATTCGATCTGGGGGCCTAAAAAAATAATAAATAAAAATAAAAAGGTGAAATGAAAACAAAATGCCAAACATTTGAAAGTGTGATAGTATATCCGTATGAGAATTTCTATAAAAATGAAGTGCACCGTAACTAGTACAGTGACTAGAAGCCAAAAATTTCAACATTAATGGACCAGCATACCTCATGGCTGATTTTTATATATAGTGTATAAGAAGTAATGGTGCGTTTATTTTGCCCTGTCGTAAAAGGCAGAAGTGGTGCAGAATTTAGAAAATTGAGGTTAAAGGTCAAGACTGAAAATCAGCAGAAAAAGCCATACTTTTGCAAAAACAGGAACAGCAGCCACATTCTAAAATATTTTAACTTGTCCTTTTGCATAGTTGACATAAGGAGCATACCATAGAAAACAATAGCGCCATCAGACTAATATTGGAAGTATTTGAATTGAAAAACGGCTGTTACTTTTCTCTCCCTCTATGATTCTGGCAAAAAAGTTTGGGGTGAAGAACGCAATTTCAGTTTTATCAGTTGATATGAACATCAATCGGTGTTTTATTTTGTACTGAACAAGTTTTTTTTCTATTTATTGTTACAGTTTTATTGTTCGTTTTTCAGTCATCTTAATGATAACTGCAAAAATGTTTTCATTCATTATACATTTTTTGAAGTATCTTTCCCCAATTACTTAACTTTTACGCAAAACATTTGTAATTGTGGTAACCATATTGAAACAACGGCAGTAGAATACCGAAGGAACAAGGGAAGCGATGACTACAAAATTCGAAGTCCAAAGACATGGCAGAAACGGTAACAGATAAAAACAAAGACAAAACAAGGACGTGAGACAGCTACAATGCACGGAAATAAAAAGATAACATTAAGAACTAAGGCACTCATAGTGTGAACTCCCATGAAAACCGGGAGTGACCTCAGTGATCATCTGTCACGTGTCAAGTGGCAGTTGCTACTTATTATTCTGGTTTTTGTACTACCTAGTGATTTCTTTTTCTTATAATTAACTATTCGTCAATATTTAGCAGAGCACAGGAAATGTTTACCCGCGAAATATCAAGATTGCTCACATTTGGTCTTTCAGTGGGTTTTTATTGAATACCTAAAAAAAGGGAAAAATATGATAGATTTATATTTGACTCATGAAAACGTTTGGATAATTGATAAATCTATTGAACTGATACAAAAACCAATAAACATTTGCTGAAAAACTTATTCCACAACATTCGACAGCAGGTAAACTGATAGTCTAGGAGATATCCCCCTTAAAACACAAAATTTTCTCAACTTCTATGTTTTTCTCTTGTGATATCATAGCTTACATAGACATGTTTCGTTTTGCAATATATTTATTAACAATCATCAAAGCGTACCTAAGTCAGCAGACTTTTTTTAATATTCCATCAAAATTTGGCAAAAATCAAAATATCTCGTTTCAGTCATTTTCCAGAAAACTGCACCGTAAGATTTTTTACGACAGGGCAAAAAAATACACTTTAGACTATTGTCTTTCGAAAGATATCGTTTCTAGCCATGAGGTATGCTGGTCCATTAAACTCCTAAAATAAGCGTCTTTTTAAAACCCAATCACTGCACTAAACTGATATATTTAGAGAGCATATATCTCTTGCACGGGAATCTTTAAACTCCACACAGCTGTAGAAACAAACTCCAGACTTACCTGAGTAAAGCACATGAGACAAAGTCTCTAAAACACAAAGCTAATTATGTAATCCAACAACAGTCCAGAAATCCCAAAAAAATCTGTCCCAATGGGGATCAACAAGGTAGATAAGTAATAAGGATCGAATTTACTCTTAAGCTTCAAACTCCTAGCTGACTGATATGTTCTCATGGCTATTAAATGAGCTATGCTAAATTGGATAGTTATTAAATGAACTAAACAAAATGAATAATTACGTGTATTTTGATGCTAAATTTGATAATTTTCATATTCGCATAATTTACAGAAGAGACATTCAAAAAAGGTAACAGTACACTCTCAAAATGGCCGATATACTTTTAAAAGGCCGTTAGTTCAATAAAAAATGGTATTTTGGTTTTTTATAGGTCCAATATGAAGAACAACATCCAAATAGGTCGTCTTTTACGGCAGAGTCTGCAAAAAAGGTCGATAATAAGTCACAGGTATTTATGGTAATAAACAACTTTTGAACTATGTAAGATAGACTTTTAATACTTGGCAATTGTATAGGCCTTGTCAAGAGGAACATAAATAAGCAAATAAAAAATACGTCAAAGGTCAAGGTCACAGAGGTAAAAAAAGGGATGAAATTGAGTATTTTCACATATATATTGTAGAATCTGGGGGTAAATGTAGTGTTTCACAAACACATCTTGTTGTGTTTTAAAAATGCACACATTTTCTTCTACGAATAAATAGTTAAATAACTTCATGTAATAGTGTAAAAAGCATATATTATTCTTCTATATTGTTGAAAAATCTTAATGAAGAGATAATTGAAAAAAGAGATGATTAAATAAAACATGAATAATTTACAGCAATATACCTACCTCTCCAGCCTATGGAGTGTACATTTCACAGTTGATTCGTTACTGTCGAGCTTGTAGTTTGTACAGTGATTTTTTGAACAGAGCAAAAACACTGTCCCAAAAGCTGCTTAGTCAGGGATTTGTTCAACCTTTGTTAATTTCATCCCTCAAGAAATTCTATGGCCGTCACCATAGCATCATTGAAAGATATGACGTGTCAGTATCCCAAATGAAAGTGGACATTTTCAGCTAGATTCACGTCTTCCCGGATTTGACTACCGACTTTGACATTTTCCCGGATTGAATCACTCACAGTGTGACGGGTGCTGTTAACAGAGCAGGGCATGCTTACCCTTCCGGAGCACCTGATGTCACTCTCAGTGTCACTGGAGTTCACACTGTGAGTGCCTTTGTTCTGAATGTTGTGGTTTCTGGTTCTGTGCTTTGTGTTTGTCTGGCGTCATTGTTTTTGTGTCTAACGTCATTGTTTTCTGTGTTTTCGTTTTTGCCCTGTCTTTGGACTTCGATTTTTGTGAATGTCACCCCTTTGTTCCTTCGGTATTCTACTGCCGTTGTTACTATGTATTAATAAATAGGTATTTTTATAATGGTCCTCTTATGTGTTCGAGGCCTGTAATAATAGCCCGAGGATAGTTGTAATGGCAGGGACATTACAGTATCCGAAGGCCACTATTACAGGATGAGGACTCATAACAGGGCCATTATAAAAATACCCATTTCTTAAAACTTTCACAAGGATTGAAAAGAATCTGAAAACATGTCGATTTACTTATTCCTTATGATGAGATGAGTAAAATGAGTAGTCACAAGAAGGGCGAATATCTGAACAAATCTCAAAAGGACATAAAAAAACTTTTTTGAAAAAATCATGAAAAAATGTTAATTTTCTTATCCCTTGTGACGAGATGCGTTAAATGAATGGTCACCAGTAGGGTCAAAAATCTAAATCAAAGAAATTAATCATCATACATGATACAGCTCATAATTCAACCATAGTATGTCTGACCACTCACAGAACTTCAAATGCAATAAAAATTGTATTTTCTTACTTTCTAGTACTTGTTCAATACACAGAATCAGAAATAATTTTTAATATATGAAACAATCATGATTTTGCCTTCTAAAAACACCAGCTGAACAACACAGCCGCCATCTTGAACCCTGTAATGGCCCTGCAAATCCAATAACGACCGAGTTATCCCGTAATGGCCCTCTTTATTCCATAACGGTCCTGTTGTAATGCATACTTGTATTTTATAGGGCTATGTATTTTTACATAATTTATCTCAACTGGTTAATGAAAAGATGTTACTGTGTAAATTGACATTTTCAAAAATTATAAAAAACATATCTAATGACCTCATTTTAGCACAACTGGCCTGAAAGCCATGTGAGCTATTGCCATCACTTTTGGTCCGTTGTCCGTTAAAAATTTCAAAAATCTTCTCCCCTGAAACTGCTGAGCCAATTATGAGCAAACTTGGCCTGAAGTATAACCAGGGTTTGCACTTTCAAAATTATCTTCGATTAGTCGGAAGACCAAACAACATGGCTGCTGTTGCTAAAAATAGAACAAAAGGGTAAATTAATGTTGTTGCAAATAAGTCAAAAACAGTTACAAATATCAAAAATTTGGCGAGATAAAAATTATCAGCATGGCAAGATCTACCCGCCCTGCAATTTTGAAGAAACTTCAAAAACCTGTCTTGGAGTAATTGCCCTTTTCACGTAAAATTTTCAAAATTTTAATATATTTTTTTTTGTTGAAGAACTATTACAGGAAGCAGTCAACTTAACATTGCAAAAATGTACAGCATACCAAGCTCTGCTCATCTTGATATTTTGAAGAAGAGTTATTGCCCTTTATTTGTCAAATTTTTCGTGATTTAATACATTTTGTCTTAAATTTCAAAAACGATTTGAGATAGAGGCTAAGTTTAAAAAGCAAAAGTGTTCAGCTTATCAAGAACTACAAAAATTTCTACGTATTTCCAATAGGTTCACATCTTATCCAAGATGGCCACCACCGGGGAACATAGTTTAACATAGGACCGTATCGGACAATAATGTAAATTATTACTTTTTGAAAACCATTTTATACATTAAGTTGAAATTTACTAGGCATGATAGCAAGCTGGTCATTAAACAAATGTAGAATTTAAGTACCGATCATAAATCTAAGATGGCCGACACTGGAGGTCTTAGTTAAATTGTCCGTCCATCGTCTGTTGTCTGTCAACAATTTCAAAAATCTTCTTCTCTGAAACTGCTGATCCAATAGTAACTAACCTTTGCCTGCAGCATCACCAGGGTATGCACTTTCAAAATTGTGTTCGATTAGTCGGAAGACCAAACAATGTGGCCGCTGTTGCAAAAAAGGAATAAAGGGGTTAATTGATGTTTTTGCAAATAAGTAAAAAACGGTAAAAGATATCAAAAATTTGAGTGGAGTAAAAATGATCAGCATGGCAAAATCTACCCGCCCTGCAATTTTGAAGAAATTTTCAAAGTTCTAAGATATTTTATTGGTATTGGAAAAACCATGAGAAATATAATTCAACTTTAAACTGCAAAAATGTTCAGCATTCCAAGTTCTACCCATCTGGAAATTTTGGAGAAGAGTTATTGCTCTTTACTTGTCAAATCTTCGTAATTTTTTTTTATTTCGTCTATATATTAAAAAAAACGATTTGAGATAGAGTTTATAGCTTATCAAGAACTGCTATTTCTACATATGTTCAAAAGGTGCACATCTCATCTAAGATGGCCAAGATCTTTACCAATCAGAAATCAAAAATGGCCGCCACTGGGAAAAATAGTTTAACATAGGACTCTAAGGGTAATTTTGTTAATTGTTAAAATTTGAAAACTGTTCTATACATCAAGTTGATATTACCTAGGAATGGTAACATGATGTCATTAAATAAATGTATGTTCCATTCGCTTAATCTTACCATGTATTCAAAGGGATTTTTCCCATGTACATTACTCCATACTCTTTTTTTTGTTCATGATTTTAGTGCCCTTTATAGATCCAAGATGACCGCAACTGCAGATCATAGTTTAATATTGGATCCTATGGGAAAATGTTGTTTTTGAAAAGCGTATCATATGTCAAGTTAATATTAACTACGCATGGAGACTTAATGGTTATCTACAACATTTTGTATATTGGTACCAATCAGAAATCTCAGGGGGAGTACAATTAAATATAAAACTGTATGGGAAAATGTTCTAAATTATTACTTCTTGAAAACAGTTTCAAACATCAAATTGATTTGAATGTATAAGCAAATTAACATGACTGTAATCTACCAGATGACTGATTCAGATTAATCGTTAAACACTGTGGGAAATCTTATTTGATCAGTAGCCACCGGGTGAGAGATACAGGCTCACATGTGAGACTCTGGTCCATACTATTTTTGACACCATATTAAACTGGTGAACACATGAGAAAATATTTTAAAATACATCTATGGAATAGAAAAGAAATATCACATTAACCGTTTTTCATTATTTGACTGTAAATAATATTGAATTAAATCTGCTTTAGTTTTTCGAAGAACAAATAACGTGACACCTGTTTATTGCATTTTTCTTATCCCAAATGATTAATCATTTACCAGTAAATATTTTTATATTCATTGCTCTGATCCACCTTACACATATTAGCAGGACCGTATACGAACGCCACAAAATGGGGAGAATAATCGGTAAACGTTTACTTCGGCTTGCAATAATACCTAGATATACTGACCCATATTCGTTGAATGACGAAAGTTCAACGTTTTTGTTTTGCCAGCGGGAACGATTTATATTGCCACGATATTTATTTGCTGACATATTAATACTATTTGCACTTACCGGTAACTTTTATGATATAGTCCAAATGTGAGGTAAAATTTAAAGAAAAGCAACCTTTACCAGCATCATTTAAAGCTAATGTTGAGAATAAAAATCTGGTATGTACAAAAACATAAAAAATAGCAATTTGGTATTAATTGAAAAAAAACATGATATGGGCCAGAAGTTCTTGAAAACACGCCAACTAAATACATAAAACTAGCTACCGCTTTTTCCTAAAAAAACAGTACATTCTGGTATTGAGCATAACATTGAGATGCATATATTGGATAAGGAATGCAATATTTGACAACAAAATCAGTTTTAAAAATCGAAATGGAGTTGCACAGAGATGTATGTACTTACAAATGGGGCAACTAACAAAATTTTTGAACAGAATTGTCAAAAGACAAAGTCCAAGAGGCAAAAGACAAAAAGGCAAAAATAATGAGCTAGCAGACTGCAACATGAGGAACACGCCGCTTATATTCAAAGTAAAAGCTAGAATCTTAGATACAAAGAGTACTTGTTGAGGTAGAATGAAATTAATATAACAATAAGAGGGCCAAGTTTTTCAATGAAACATTATTTTAAGAAAGTCATTGAAAATACTGGCCATCCGATTTGGCAGGAAAAACATCTAAGCACTAATAGGTCGTGACTGATTATATGCCTTTTCGGATAAATCAAATTAATGTCGACATATGTATATCTTCTAAAGCTTCAAACTGAATTAACTTGAAAGTAGCAATTTCATCCCCTTTGCGACGATTGAAAATTATATTTTATCGTTTAATCCACAGAACATATTGCTATTTAGTATTTGATTATTATACCCACGCTTTAGCGGGTGGTTTATAATGATCATGGTGTCCTTTCGTCCGTTCGTTATTCCATCAGCAATAGGGTACATACTTTGTAGCAACAACTCCTACTAGACGACATAGTAAAATTGAATGAAACTTTCACAGTATGTTCAGTTAATATTTCCATTGTGCACCAGCTATTTAAAAATTTGATTTGACTTGATTTTTTTTTCTTTTTTTCTGATTTTTCTACTTCCGGTAAATTAGTGAGTTCACAGTTTTTCTAGTTAATGTCACTATTTTTGTATGTTGTAGGTTCGAGATGAGAACAAACCTTCAATAGAGACATTATTTACGGTAGAATATGAATCAAAGTTCGAGAAAAAGTCAGAGGTATTAATCACATTGCTAGTGCTAAAGTCGTGAAATTCGTAAAATAAAAAGAAAAGAATTAAAAAAAAACAAACAAGCTAATACAAAAATCCGAAATTAAAAGCTCTATTCATGGCGTAAAAGGGTGGCAGAAATGGAGACAATATACCTATTAAGGATATAATATATAATAGACAGACTGTGTGTAGTATACATCGGTATGTGGCGCTAAATTCTGAATTTACTGAAAGAAGTTTTTTCACATTTGTAAAATCTTTGATGACGAACTTTCAACTTTTTCGTACAAAAATATATAACTTACAACTTTTTTGTACCGAAATGCAGCAACAAAGACTGATCATACACCTATATGTATATTGTATTTCCAATTCTTAAACATAATGGTTTTTTTTTATTCTTAGCTTAGCTGACCATAAGGTTCGTCGTCCGTTCGGCTGTCGCCCGTAGTCCGTTAACTTTTTTTACTTTTTCATCCTCTCCACTTAAACCACTGAGGAGAATTAAATGAACCTTTACAGGAAGAGTGTCTGTAAGGTCCTGTACAAACATTGCTCTTTTTCTTGACTTTCTATGGCTGCCATTGCTGTCCATAGCTTAGAATTGGACCGTATGGGAAAATCACATTTTCATCTTCTCTGAAAGTGAATTCAAAAAAGTTTTACAGGAATGATGTTTGCAAAGTCACCCCCCCCCAAAAAAAAATTGCTAATTTAATTCTTATCTGACAAAAACATGGTTTCTAGCGCTGAACATAGTTTAAAACCATTTAAAGCCACTGCTGGTGCACCAGAGGTCCCCGAGTGTATTCACCAGCCCAATAGTCAGACTTGTCTGACATGATAGAATTACCTCTGTGTTTTGTAGAAATTTACTGTTTTTTTATCAAAATTCTAACTCCTTAAAAATACTGAGGCTTCATTGCGTGTATGGCACTCGATGGATGTCCTTAGTACTGGATTAGGCCTCCTATTTCGATATTTTTGGTAATGAGTACTTTTTGACTACTTTCGGAATATGTATTCCCATATTATTTGATTTTAATGCTGCTGATGAGAGGTAACTTCATGAAATACGGGTACAGCATAAACTATTTTTAATGTAACTTTGGTTCTTTTGCCATTTTAACATTGGACCTATGGAAAAAATTTTTTTTGGATGCTGTCGATGACCGGTTACTCCTTAAAACAAGTGAACAGCATATTGAAATTTATTTTTATAAGGCAACTTGGGCATTTTTTTTTCATCTTTTCCTCTGAAACTAACAAAACTTTACAGGTATGGTACTACACAAAAAGTGATCGTTTCGTTTCGACACGGTTAAAAAAGGCTGTCAGCACTGAACATAGTTTCACATTGAACCCGATGGGAAAATAATCATTTTCATCATCTATTTTGGGCCATTTAAGCAAATTTCTGACCCTGTATTTTTTTGGATTGAACAATGAAAGACGACGATTTTAAACATCACAATCTGCAGCTAAGTTGATAACATGTCACTGGTATGTAAAAATGATCCGCTTGTTAAGGAAGACTATTTAATGCCAACTTAGTGAATGAATTATCAGAGACTGTAGTCAAGAATATACAAAGGGCAATAAATATTATACAATTCTAGATACGATGTACAATGTAACTAATGCTCAAGATATTTTATTTTATAGATATGCATTATAGATATGCATTTATTAAGACCATTCGCCTTTCATATGGTTTGCAACGATCAGTTCTGAATTTCAGCTACCATTATCAAAATGCAAAATTTTCTACGTTGTACAATTAACTGAATTGCATTATACTGTACACGTGTTTTAATCCTTTCATCAGCAGCATTGGAATCATATAGTATCGACAGCGGTAGTCCAAAAATTGTCAAAAGATGAACTCTTACCACAATGTCAAAAAGAAATCCAATTCTAGTATCAATGGCATCAACTGAGGGCAATATACTGAATGAATTCTCAGTATTTTTACAATGTTGAATCTAGATAAAACCGTTCATTTCTGCAAAGCGCAAGGTAAAATTCATGTCAGACAAGTCTTACCTCTGAGGCAGTGAATACCCCTAGTGACCAATGGTTTCAAAATACAAAATAACCGAAGTTCTTTTTTATTTGTTCTGTGCACGTGTTTTAAAAAGTAACCTCTCATTGGCTTTTGTATATTTTGCAGTTGGAGTTAACATATGTGTTATGATCTCATGTTCATTTACTCCATATCCTTTCGTGAAATATTAGAGAAGGGAGGATAACATGAGGCCGAAAATGACAATCAGAGGCCACAATCCACCAAGGATTTGCAAAAGAAAAACATTAATGAAAGTGTAACACATTAAACCGGATTTTGTTATTCAGAAGATGAGCTGCATTTTTACAGTATGTTAAACTTTATAAAAACTGTCATTACCATTGATTTCGACAATTTTTCCAATGGTTTACACCTGCTTTTTCTATTACATGTAGCTCTTGACAATTCTGTCCGGTGATTTTAGTATTACCCTTATCCATTGTAATTATTCTCCTACCTAATTACATAAGTACATATGTAAAAAGTGTCAGCAGTGCCCGATCTACAGATTATTGTAAAATAATGCTTAAAACAGTCAGTGAATATACGACACCATTATTCCAGTAAACTATGTATTCAACAGTGTTAGATCTGCAAACTTACGCTTGCACTTATGTGTAATTACAGAATGTATACATGTACACATCAAACGTTTCATCAATAACAGATATATCTAGTAAACCAAACATAACTACCATAATGGTGGGGCAAGTTGAGCAAAGTATACCAGAGAATGACAGGACTCAAAAGGTAATAGCAATTCTAATTAGATGAAGACGGCTTCCTTAATTAAAGTATTATTTGTTTACTTAAGGTAGTACGGGGGTCTAAAATTCTGTCAGATAGAATTTTCTGATTTTTTCAGGATTTACCATTTGTTATTAGAGCATATAAAAAATAAAATAAAAATAAGCGGTCACCGGCCTTATAAGAATGAACTATGAAATGTAAAAATCTGCTATTTTGGTTGAAATAAAAGGGAAAATTAGCGAATTTAATCAAAATTTAAAATTATTTCAGTTACATTTGATAGATTTTTTTTAAATTTGGTAAATTAATAGCTTATATACTGTCCTTCAATTTCCATGAAAAAAAATTGGGGGTCACCGAACTTATTTTTGAATAAATCACAAAAAACTCATCATTTTTTCCTATTATTTCTATAAAAATTATCTCCCCTTAATGGAACAGGAGTTAGCTGAAAGGTTCAATATTTTGTGTGGTTACTTAAGAAAAGTGGCATATTCATCAAATTTAACTATTATATGACATTGAAAATGGTTTCGGCAATGTTTCCATAGTGAAGTCCATTTTAAGTCACATGCGCAAGAATGATGCGCAATTTTAAACTCCCGTACTACCTTAAGTTTAGTTTTATCATCAAGCACACAGCATAATAGATAAACCCTGGTACAAAAAACTACATACCAAACTTCTGTAGATCTAGTTCCTGCATATGACCATTTCGACAACTCATTTCACTTCAGTGCAGATAAAATCTGAATACATGTAGTTGGAAGACCACAAACTAAACGCTGTTTAAAAACTGACAGAGAGCAAACAACCAACATAACATAAATGGAAATAGAAAATCAACTACGGAAGTATTTTATTTTATTATTTTATATTTTATTTTGATAGAATTTGCTTCCTGTCATAGCTCGGCATTACTACTGACTTCTTTTGATGTTTTCGTAACCAGAGATAATATATCAAGAGGAGTTATGGAAAACCTAATATTGGATACGCCAATATTAAAAAAAACTGGCCTAGTTAAGGTCTTATTGACATATTTTGTCATTCGTATGTTTCGGCAGTTTAAAACATATTAAGTCAAATACACTTAAGTTAATCAATAATGGACATGAAATCTTTCACAGTACAGATATCCGACCAATGCACTGATATATTGAGACATTAAATTTGAATGTATCGACTGGACTTCTTACTTAATATCTTTATTGTAGAGGTATTCAATTCATTTTTAGACATTAAGTATGTTATTAGGTTTCTATTTTGTAGGGCATTCAATTTTAGTAGTAACAAAAATTGATAAAAGGTCCTCTAGACCAAGAAAGGTTGGTTTTTCGAAACTTTATGTATGCATGTACAAATGTTAAATTATCAGACTTTTTGTAGCTTAACAATGTTCAGCATCGAGCAAGGAGTTTATTTCCAAATGTAAGTTGCTTCGAGTTTTTTGATACATTAAATGCGCACTCTTCACGTGGATTGGACGACTGCATTTATAATATTTTTAAAATACGGATTTGAATATCAAATAAGAAATGCAGGGATTTGTAGTAAATGCAAACGGGACAAAGTCTTTTCAAATACATGGCAAAACTAAGCATTGTATTGTTTTTCTTCATCTTGAAGTCGCAATATGTTTTATTTAATTAATTCACATTTTAGAAGAAACCAAAATATAATTCACGCACCAGGACTGTACTTTATAATAGACGTCCTATGCTTAAGAACCAAGCTTCTACTTTGTAAAGATTTGGTTATAAACTGGTTCCTTTTTCTCATCGTTTGGAGCCTATTTTTTCTCTACAATAATTTGAAAGTTCTTTGGTGTGTCTACATTTTTACGACAAACGTCAGTGATCTGACAGTGTCGAGTCGGTATTATGGATTAGTTTAATGGTAGGCCTAACTACGGATTTTCTTTATTTCTGCATTAATTAAGCTCTCTCTGATCATAAAGCAAACCACTGCAAAAACAAAAGGAATTCAAAGTATATTTATATTAAAATTTGATAAATCTAAACAATAATGCTACCGATGATTAAAAATAGTAAAATATCGATATTACTGTTAATTTATTTTCTGCATATGCTCATTTCGGCAACTTATGTAACATCAGTGCAGATCAAACCAAAACATTTGGAAGTCCATTGACCGAAAAACGAGAGATGCTCCTTAAAATAAAAAGAACACCTATGAAAGACTGAAGACAACCGTAAACATTGATAGGAACTCGGGATTGCCGGAGTTGGTATCCGTACTATCAAGAGCATATATATTTATAGTCACTCTTTTTCAATATGACTTAGTTTTGTATAACACGCTAGACCATGTTTTGTTATTCAAAAAATAAATTTGCATTCAGTGTTTGACTATATCAAATAGTAATATTGTGCCGCATTTTGAAAGTATGTTTAATATTATAAAAACGTTGCTGAAATTGTAACAGAATATAAGTTCCACCATAAGATTTGTTCCAAAGGAAAAAACATTACATACAATTTGTTCCATCAATTCATTTCTGTATTTGCGCGTTTTGACAACTTATACAGTGCAGATCAAACCAAAACATTTGGAAGTACATTAACCGAAAAAGGTGTAAAAGCTGATAGAAAACAAATAACCAAAAGGATCCAAATAGAAAAGCCAAAATTCAGCTTAGGACAGAGCTATGCATGAGGGAGATACTCCTTAGTTTTAAACAAAATTTTGTAACATTTAGATATTTCAAGTTTCAATAAAGTCAGTTTTTGGGTCAGCACCGAAGTACTGACTACAGGGGTTGGTGAATACCCTCGGGGACTAAATGAATAATGTCTGAAAGAAGCGCCATAAGCGAAAACGATACTGTATTTATATTGTAGGGTCTGCCTAATTTAGGAAACACGTGCTATTTCAATGCTGCCTTACAGGTATGATTTTGCTGTTCTTCCTTTTTTTTTGCAATATATTTTTTTAGGTCAGACCGAATATGACAAATATTGAGTACCCTTAAGGCACAATAAAAAATCAAAGTATTTAACGTAGTATATTGGGAGAAATAACAAAATACCGAAATTACTGTGAATTTAGTTTCTGGATATGCGGCTTTCGACAACTTATGTCTCTTCAGTGCAGCTAAAATCAAAACGTTTGGAAATCCATAAAACCGAAATATGTTTAAAAGCTGATAGAGAACCAATTACAAAACGGATCTAAAAAGAAAAGCCTAACTCTTCTAAGAACTATGCATGAGGGAGATACTTCTTAGGTTTAAACAAAATTTACTTAAATTTAGATTTTGCAAGTTTTAATGTAAAATCGGTTTTCCGGCTAGCACCGAAGTACTGGCTATTGGGATTGTGAATACCCTCTGGAACTAACAGCCCACTGGCAGTGACATCGACCCAGTGGTAAAAAATAACATAATACCGAAATTACTGTGAATTTAGTTTCTGCATATGAAAATGTGTAACAGAATTCTGAATAAGATAATGTCAACAAAACAGAAGAAATGCTGGGAGACTAAAGATATAGTTGCAGCATTACAGAAACTGAAAGTGCAATAAAATCCGCATGAAGTTTTTCAATCAGCTTATACATATTGTACAGAATACAGAATCTGTACATTCTGGCACACTATCTGTAGTAATGTATTACTGACGTAAACAAATAGATACTGAAGTTGCAATTTTTGTCTCTTCAGATGGTAGACGTAGTTTAAGGGACATAAGTCTTAAAATCTATTGTATGTTTTAAGATCATTTTTATTAATATGTTCGAAGCTTCTAAGTAACATAAATAATTTTAATTCTTATTTATTTAACTAAGGAGTATCTCCCTCATACAAAGCTTTATCCTTAGCTGAATTTGGCTTTACTTTTAAATGATATTGGTCATTTGTTCTCTTTCAGTTTTTTTTAATACCTTTGAGTTAATGGTCTTCCAAACGTTTAGATTTTATCTGCACTGAAGAGACATACGTTGTCGAAATGCGCATATGCAGAAATTAAATTCCCAGTAACTTCAGTATTTAGTTATTTATATCATTGCTTAAATGCTTAAAGCTAGTTTTAAGGGTTATCTCCCTTAACGTAGGTCTACTATCTTAAATGCAAATAAAAAATCAAATATTTTGAAGACCAACAACCAATATAAAATTGGAGTTACAGATCATAACTTTAGGTTACGGGCGTAACAATAACTCCAAAGTCATATAAAGACGGAGCTTTGACCTGAGTAGATGCTCTCTAGTTTTACTGAAGATTCCCAGCTATGTTTGGTTACTTTTAGTTATACTTTTACGCATGGTTTTATTTATTTTTATTTTGACCGATTTCGATGGGTTACCATTTTACGTGCCGTTTAATATTTATATTTCATAACCACCTCGCCAAATTCATTTTGTTATTGTACATTTTCAAATGATTGATTTTCGAGCCAGCACAAAAATACTGAACTGGACAGGGTATATGATACTCTCGAGCCTAACATTCCATTTAAAAGGATTTCGTGTATGCAGTAAGACAAGACCAAATCCAATACCCAAAATAAATTAGAGAAAATACAAATTTAATTTAATTAGCACTTCTAAGGATTGTACTGTCGTCATCCAAAGCAAATTAACCTCAGCTAATGTTCCTTTTTAGATAGAATAATGCATTGAAATAAGACTCTTATTTGAACTTGGGAGTTGGCTTGTTAAGAAATTATATGTTTGATATTGATTATAATTCCAGTGTCTTTTTTGGTGCAAGGGATTCCATTCGCTGATGAAAACCAAATCGGTAAGGAAAGGACGCCAAAAAAAAAAAAAAATCAAAGCCTCATATTTGAATATGCGTCAGATTTAATTTTAAAAGGCTAGTATTATCTGATATTGTATGTTTTCATGGCATTTAGTTTCGGACAAAAACACATAACATAATCATAGATAGCCATTTACAGATTTCTGTAAAAAAAACCATCGAAATAAATAACAAAGTACAGTACTTTAGTATCTGCATATAGCTATTTTGACAATAGTTTTGTTATCAATGTAGATAGGATCAATGCATTTGGAAGACCATAAACAAAACCTTTGTAAAATTTAATAGAGAACAAATAACCAAAAAGGATCCGAATTTAAAAGCCGAAAAAAGCTAAGAATATAGCTATGCAAGAGATAGATATTCCGTAGTTTTCAGCATTTTTTTAAATTTTGATATTGCAAGTTCTAAACAAAATTGGTTTTCGGGTCAGCATTGAAGTACTGATTATTGGGTTTGTGTATACCCACAGTGACTAACAGTCCAACAGCAGAGGCATTGGCCAGATGGTAATAAATAACAAAATATAGAAGTTACTGTAAAGTGTCTGCACATGGTCATTAGCATATTCAAATGAAGCATGTGTTGCATGCCGAAAAGAGGAATGAAGTATCAAGTGCAACTGAAAAAAAAAATATTACAATGTATGAAAATAACACATTATTGCTGCGAACAATCTCCATGACAGCGCCGTGACAACTTTAAATAGTGACCTTGAAAGAAAAAAAAAACATACATGATAGTAATGATCAACAACTCTGTATCTAAATAGCGTTAAATTATAGGAATCATTCACATACATTTAGGCTTAGGGTTGTCTAATCACCTGTTAATGACTCTGAAACCCTACTAATTAGAAATATGTAAAAAAGCAAATCGCCTGCATGTGATGACTCGTATGAAGAGATTTTTACCACGTACTTGCTTCGCAACGTTATATAAATCTATATTTGGACCAATTTTGGATTATTGGGGTGTAATATAGGGCATTTGCAATTATTCAGAATCTGGTCTATTAGAAAAAGTACTACGGCGATCCATGATATAAATTACAGGTGCTTTGAGAATTACAAAGAGCATAAAAATCTGTTAAAAGAATTTAATTAATTTAAACTTAAAGATCGAAGAAAGATCAAACGCCTGACATAGCTTAGCAAAATACAAAATGGTAATTGTCGAAATTATTTACTAGAAACATATCAACAAGGAAGGGATATGGAGTAAATGTATATAAGACAAAGTCTTTATAAACACATGGTATAATTAATCAATGTAATATCGCTTTCATTGTTGTTCTTCATCTTGAAGTCACCATGAGGCCTTCAACAATGGACTTTACTAATAGCTTATAGAAATTTCAAAATGGCTCCTCTAGCACCGGTTTGAGCAAAATGCATTCACAGATGTCGAGGATTATCCCTTACTTAGTCACAACAATCAAAATTATAATTTTAGGAGAGCTCTTCATATTATCCCTCCAGCGTCTAGCACAACATCAAATGTAAAAAATGGATAACAGGAAACACCTACAATGGCTGAAAATTATAATTATATGCCACAATCTGCAATGGAACGACACATGAAGAACACGAATAAGACAAAAGACAAACGTAGACAAGATATGAAATCGGGACAGCCGGATTTGGTACCAGCACTGGCAAAAGCCAGCTGTAGGGCTGAACTGGTTTATGGATACCCAAACCTCCCATTTATCTGTCCCGTTTCCCTATAGTATAATAAACATATGAATAAAACCCAATACATGTAGACCACAAACTCCATGACCACAATCTTGAAAGGAAAGAAAAAAAAACAATACATAATTTAGAAAAATGGGTCAAGGGGTGCTCGCCGCTAAACTGCCGGCTAGTTGAAATGCTACATCTGAAGATACCGGTATAAAAACTTCGGATTCAGTAAAAAATGATTATTGCAAATTTACTTAGAACGTTTTTCACCTAATTACTTTCTTTTAGTATTGGTTTTGGAAAATGTTATCAAACTCACTTCCGTTTAGGTTTAAGTGGGCTTATTGACCATTTGTTCAAATATAATTTACTAAAAAGTCGAAGCTGTGAAAGTTGTAGCCTTGGTACACCTGAGACTGTTGATCACTTCTTTCTTCATTATCCTAACTATCATATTATAAGAAGGGATTTATTTAATAATGTTAGAAACTTAATGTGTCCGAATGTTTATTTTGATTTATTTGTACGCTATTGTAAGGATTACATTACCAATATACTGCTCTCTGGGAGGAATCTGCTTCTAAAAATTTCACAATATTAAACTATTTGAATGATTTTTTTTATACAATGCAAATGGTTTAAAAATTGAAGCTGATTAAGGTCTGCCATAGTTCTAATATGACAAAAACAACATTGCATGTCTGCTATGTATTTTGTCTTGTATGTATATTTCTTGTCTTTTATTTGATTAATGTATTGTTATTTTATGTTGAGGAGAACTACTCGTGGCCTTCGGGTAGTTACGGTAACAATTGTCCATAAAGCATTAAATAAAATTAAATGAAGTGCAAATAAGACAACAACTGTTTTAAAGCATCATCAATACAGTTCAAACAGAAGTAAGATAAGAGACAGCAATAAAAAATAATTGGTTTTAAAACTTCTAATTATATAAATACTATATAAATCAAATATTTTATTGTAATGATTCTCAGACGTCATGTTTTTCCGGGAACGTTATATTATGATAATAATACGGGTTTATTTCTGAATTGGACTTTTAATTGATCCTATACAGAAATAAACCCGTAGTGAAATCTTATTCTTATGCGTTTGTGTATACATGTACATGTAGATCAAAATACCAGAAGTACTCTGTGTGCCGGGTAGCAAATGTTCGACTTATGGTGTTACATGTTAATTAAGCTTGCCAAAATGTCAGTGAAATGCACTTTCAAAGGTGTCTCATCATCAGTTTATTTACAATGAATGAGATTAAAATATAAAACAAAGTCAAAGCAAATAAATTGTGACGGTGAAAAATATGTAATTAAGAGAATATTGTCATCAAAATCTAAAGAGAATGTGGCTGTTTCAACCTCAAACTTATACTTTTTAACCAAAGCAGGTTATCTGAACAGCCAGACCCCCTTTTTACAGAGCAAACAAGTGCTTTTCCCGTTATTTTTTTTTTACAAAAATTGTTGGATTTATCATTACAATATGGTATCAGTTCAGACACTACATGTTCCTGTGATCTACAGCATGTCGTTCCTAATTCTTCAATTTCCAGGTTGTAAATCGGCTGCTGGGATCCGACAAATGTCCAGAATTGAAAATGTTACATTTTTAGATAAACCAAAGAACATTTGCCTTGAAACTCCGGTATTAAACATTAAAATAAAGGTACTGAAATGAAAATTTTGGGTCATCGTGCTAGTTTTATTTTCAAGAATTTAGGACAATGTAAGCTCTCTTTTAGCCATATTTTCAACAAAATTTACAAAGAAACCACGGGGAACGTATTAAAATGCAATTTCTGTTTAGAAATGAACCTTCTACCCATGGAAATTTAATATTTTTTGGTAAATTATGGTATGGTCTATTGGTTCCAATTAAAAATGGATGTGTACTATTCTTTAAACGAGACATTTCAAAGTAAGTGAGAACCGAACCAAAAACGAATAATCCAAGGACAATAGCAACATCGGAAAAAACAAAGAAACAGAGACACAACGTGAGTAAGGCACAGAAAAGAAAAATGGGGATACACACACACACAAAGATGAACAACACGGACCCAATAAAAACGATGGGTGAGATCCAGTGCACCGATAGAGTAAGCATCTCCTGCTTTTTATAACACACCCGCCGTGTTTAACATGTCAAATCCGGTAGTAAAGTCAAATCAGTGAGAGGGAACAACAATTAATCCTTAAAGCGAAAGATCTGTTGTCATCTGGGAAATAGATATCCCATAGCAGTCCACAAGATGGTGATGTCGACCGTAAAACTTTTGGAGGGATGACTGCAAGTTTTGGGTAACATACTCTTGTTGAAGTAGCCTATTTGTGAGCATCTAGGCTCTATCAAGGAAAGCTTCTTAATAGTATTTAGTTGGCAAAATATGACACTTCTAATATATCAGTCAATTATGACTTCTTTATCCTTTCTTCATCAATTCACAAACGACTTATAACAAAATATCATGGATATTAATATCATTCTCGATCTATCTTAAACAATTTTAGTTAAAGATGGGAACAGTTTCTGAAAGGCTAATGGCAGTATTTCTGTATCTTGAAGAAAATGATGAATATGGAATAAGCAGATTACATACCAAAGTAGATACAATACGGGAACGTTTAAAACGATTACTCAACGATTTAAGACGGAAGTAAGTCGTCATTAACTATTAAAACATGAAAAAGTATATTAAATACAAGTAAATCTTTCCTATCAAAGTGCTAATTGGTTATTACTGTTTCTAGGGAGTCAGTTTCTACACGTGTTAAGCATTTCCATAATTTGGGTTGTTCACATCATCTCTATATCTACAATTTTGTCTACTTTTGTTTCGTATAAAAACATAATTTGGATTGATGACAAAATAGAAACGTAAAATGTGACCTGACATGCATAAAGTAATAGACCTTGGTAGTTTAACCATGAAATTATCCATTTTCGGTACTCTTTTTTATTTATTAGGAGACATGCCTTTAGCGGTAATGTTTGCTTTTTCGAAAGTAACTGGTATATATAGATTTGCTTGCAATAATATTGCTATCCCCAGATAATGTAAATAAAAAACTATCGATCGAAAGGAATTAAAAAGTTTTGGTGATAGACAAAAACGGACTACAGTAAATGTAAATTGTTAGATAGTACCCGTAAGAGACAACCCTTTAACTCAGTGTTTGTTATTTCAGCGACAATTTAAGATATATAGGTCTACTTATGTTAAAGCTAGAACAATTTCTACTTTTCAAGTTGAACGAACCGTAGCTGTCATGTGCAAAAGTACCATTATTTGGTACTAAGGGCTTTATAGTTGTATGTCATGTAGAAGTTATTTCATTAGTACTTAAGACCCCCGAAATGGTTTTAAGATGAAGCACCACATTAAAAGGAATGCTCCGTATCGATGTTAATCATGTGTGTATCAAATTATATTATCAACAATAGAGAATTTTCAAACGTTTCCAGTAATTATACCCCCCGCAAACAAAGTTTAGGGGGGTATATAGGAATCACCCTGTCCGTCCGTCCGTCCGTCCGTCTGTCCGTCCGTCCGTCCGTCTGTCCGTCTTTCTGTCCGCCCATGTACCTTGTCAGTGCATGTTCTCCTAAACGGCTGCTTGGATTTTGATGAAATGTAACACAGTTGTAGTACACCATCTGAAGATGTGCATGAAGTAATATGGTTGCTGCCCGAAATTTTTAAGGGGAGATAATTCGTCTTTGAATATTTTGTGGAAAAGGGGGGAGGCGAACCTTGTCAGCGCATGTTCTCCTAAACGGCTGCTTGGATTTTGATGAAATGTTACAGTTGTAGTACACCATCTGGAGATGTGCATGAAGTTATATGGTTGCTGCCCGAAATTTTTAAGGGGAGATAATTCGTCTTTGAATATTCTGGGAAAAGGTGGGGGGGTGGACAAACCTTGTCAGCGCATGTTCTCTTAAACGGCTGCTTGGATTTTGATGAAATGTTACACAGTTATGGTAAACCACCTGAACATGTCCATGAAGTAATATAGTTGCTGTCCGAAATTTTGAAGGGGAGATAATTTGTCTTTAATATTTTCAGAAAAAAAAGGGGGAGGTATATCATTTTGTCCATACTTGTATTGTGTCCACATTTGTACTGTGTCCACAACTGTATTGGGTCCACACACACTTAAATATACACTTGTCATATTGATTCAGGGTTCAATTAGCGGGGGGTATACCTGGCTGCCATTCGGCGACAGCTCTAGTTAATTACTAACAATGCCGAATTCAACAATTTATTTGAGATCCTTTATTTTATCTATTTAGAAACGACCAGTTCAGTGGATATGACCAACAAGACAGTTTTGAGATGTTAAATACCATTTTAAGTTCGATACAAGATGAATATAAAGTAAGAATAAGTTATGCGTGCCGGATATTTGATTGTTTATTTATAGATCAGCAAAGTATTATAAGATATTGAAGTTTATTGTTTTGCTAAAATGGTATTTCTTAGAATGTTTTATGTGTATCACCTTGCTATTATTAGCTTTGTTAATAATCATATGGACAATACTATAATCTATACTGAAGTTATTAGTGATCAATTACGTTTGAAAAAAGAAAAATATCAAATGATTAAATATCAAAGAAGGAAAGTGAAGGAATGTACATCTAAAATAACGAACGAAGAGATAACAGACAAGTAAAAACACTGACTTACAACATTTATAGTAATGAAAAATGAATCACTGACTAAATGTGCATGCTTTTAAATAATAAGCTTGTTTTTGTAATGATTAATATTTATAAATCTAGGGTACAATAAATCCAGTTTTATGTGTAAAAATTGGTATCTTATAAAAGTAAGTGAGAACCGAACCGTCAGTCTAAAATGAACAATCCAAGGACAATTGCAACGTCGAAAAACAAAGAAACAAAGACATAACATGAGTATGGCACAGAAAAGAAAATGAAGACACACATATATACAAAATGACCAACACAGACCCAATAAAAACCATGGATGAGATCAGGCGCACCGGTAGAGTAAGCATCTCCTGCTTCTTATTAGACTCCCGCCGTGTTGAACATGTCAACTTCGGTATTAAAGTCAAATCTGATAGAGGAAAAAAAAAACTTTAGTGGAAAAGAGAAAGATTTGTTGTCATCTGGGGGACATATATCCCATTGCGGTCCACAAGATCGTGATGTTGACCGTAAAACTTCGGTAGTGATGATCTCAAGTTATAGGCAACCGAGCTCTATTAAGGTAGTCACTGTATTGACCACAGGCCCTTGAGTAGCGAATGAGTTGGGAGATGTAAACTTCATATGCCGGTGCTTTTGGAATGTTGCTACAAAGAAAAGGGAAGTTGACTATTTGAAAAGTGAAGTCATCGCTATTGTCATATAGAAAAAGTTTGTTATTTCATCTTTGAATAGAAACATTGATTTTTATTGTTACAGTTACTTAAAATAAAGGGAACTGGAGTAAATGTAAATGAGACAAAGTCTCTACAAATACATGGTAAGACTTAGCAATGGAACAACGCATTCGTTGTTGTTCTTCATCTTGAAGTCACTAGGGGCCCTCCAACAATGAGCTTTACTCATGCATCATAGAAAGTTCAAGACTAGTTTTGAGTTCTTTTTCGCTGATTATTAAAGACATTGTAGTCACCATTAGATAAAGAAAAGGGAATTTTGCCCCTTCAAAAGAATTATGTTGTGTCCTAATATGGAATAAGCTGGTAAATGTTTACAGTTAATCTAAAATAAAATTCCAATAATATATATAATAAAATTATGATTTTGAAAATTTGAAAATTAAAAAATTGGAACTCGCACATTGTAAATGTATTAAATACATGTAATTCTCATCAAAATCATAATTTGAATACTCATGCAGCGTACTCAATATCTTTATAGGAGAAGAATATAAGTGCATCTCCAGTTGATGATGAATTTGGAGGGACCTTTGTGACTGCATATGTACATGACGAATGTAAAGAGGTATTTCTAAAATTTTTGTAAATATATATTTTCTCTAAGTAAATTCATAATATAGTAAGCAAGTAATTCATTCGTAAACCATTTTTCCTGTGAGTAGTATTAAAAGCATTCTACTAATATTATTTCCGTTTGCTTTACTTAATCATTTTCTTCTTTAGACACGCATACAGTTTTTTTTTATCGCTGAATATATATAAAAGACTAATTAAACAAGCGGCAGTGATGCAACAACCGTGCAAAGAATAATTTTAAAAAAATGATGCATTCAGAAAATAGAAGCAATAAATAATTGATCGAATGGTTGCAGTTATTGGCTAATATGTTGAATTTACCGAAAGAGAATTAAAGTGACTTCACATACATAAAAAACACATATTAAAAGCATATATTCAATAAACGTCTGTTTTTAATGCTATTAGTTTGATTTTGTTGAGACGAATATATTTTTAACTGTCTAGGGCGTTTGAATAGCTATTGCTTTTGAATAAGCCATCGGGTACTACTGAAATGAAAAGATGGAAAGGGAAGTCTAGCGCGCAAAAAAGGTTTAACCAATTCTATCTTTTGAAATGCCTGTACCAAGTAAGAACTATTGTTATTTACAATTTTGTGGTGGTTTTGCATCTGTTTTGTCGTTATGTTATTACCATCAGTTTGTAATTTCTGTATCTAACGTTATTAATTTTGTGTCTAACGTCATTGTTTACTGTGTTCTCGTTTTTGCCCTGTCTTTGGACTTCAATTTTTGTGAATTTCGCCCCTTTGTTCCTTCGGTATTCTACTGCCGTTGTTTTTTTTCTTTTTATGAATAGAAAGATTTTAAAACGATCTAAGTAAAACTTAATAGAAGGTGAAACAATAAATTAGATGAGATACAGAGCATAGTTGAAATACAAATAAATAGATAGGAAGACAAAAAAAATATCGTTACTTTTTTAATAACCGATTACCTGAATCTGTCAAAACAATAAAACATAAATAGCTATACTGAATAAAAACATTTTTCTAATAATGTCGTATGCTGTATGTATATACCCCCGAAAGGAATTATTGTGAAGAATGCAAGTTCATCGTATTCTATACATGTATATGCCTTTAAACATTTAAATTATTCGTGTTTCAGGTTGACCTTGTTTTCCAGAATTTCACCACCATTAGTATTCCTGTGATGCAAATAAAGGTAAAAAACCTATTAAAATTTATTAAATCATTTTTATTTTCGGCAAATTTTGATACCTTGTTGTTTATTACCACTGTGTTGAAACCTTTGCCCGTGGAATGCAAGTTCCCGGTCGTATCGTCCAATGCTGCGATGCTGGCCAAAAAGCCGAGAATTTGTTTAGGATATTTAATAACATCTAACGATAGAAATTTGATAAAACTTAGGGATATCTCCCTCTTTCTATAGCTGTCAGAAGCGCAACTGACTTTAAGTTTCTTTGGGTTATCATACCAAAATCAACGAACTTCAGGGGATAAAAAGGAATCTCTCTGTCAATCTGTCCGCCTGCCTGTCTGTGACAAATAATATTTGGTAACTCAATGACCTCTAATAACTTATACTTCAAATTTTGTATGCAATAAACAATGAAGCATATGGAGTAAATGCACATGAGATGATGTCTCTACAAATACAGTTGAATGATGTCCAATACCGCCAGTAGCAATTTGAGGTTGATTGACATCAACTTCCTGTTTGCCATCTTTCTTATTTTTTCTACATCTTTCGTCAATTGCAAAATGTTTTTGTAACAGTTATCTCAATTACCACTAAGTACTGCAACTATAAATTTCGTATGCGAGTTTATAACGGCGAACGAATATATAAGTACATTGTTTTGGGCAGAGAACAAGCATACTTTGTGTAATACGACTCAGGATCACGACAAAAATATAAACAGAAAAAAAGTGATTAAAATATTACCTTTCATTTTTCTTGTCTGTGCCGTATTCATGTTATGTCTTTGTTTCTTTGTTTTCCTGATGTTGCGATTGTCCTTGCATCATTCGTTTCAGACTATCGGTTCGGTTTTCACGTACTTTAAAAGAAAGTCCAATACCAAAAGTAGCGAATTCAGGCCGAACATCTACTTCCTGTTTACTGAGTTACTTTATTTTTTAAATCTCCCGTCAAATGTAGAAATTTTTCTTACAATTTTTCTCAGTAACTATTATTAACTACTACTTCAAGTTTGGTATGAACATTTGGCACGATATCTCATACTGCAGGTAGCAAATAATACAAAATACAAATACAAATACTTTATTTATAATCATCAGACACAAACAGCGTACAACAGGTCATATAAATATATATATATATATATATCAAAATATAGCAAATAATACATATTTCATAAAATCTTGAGTACGTAATACAACATGTACCATTGTGCTCAATTAATATTTTTGTCTGACATTACTTTGGACACTTTCTATTCCAATAGAATGGCCACCCAAGCCGCAGTATCAGAAATCCAAAACCACCGCAATACAAGTTTAACACAAATTGAGACAACCAGACAAAAATAAAAACAATGAACAAAACACCACAAGGCTAAAGCACTAGCAGTATCACCCCCTACCAAACCTGGGGGCATGATCAGGTACTCTACTATTGTATAGCTTGTAGTTCCATAAAATATGGCCTACCTACCAAACTATGAAAAAGTTACTTAAGTACAAAAAGTAACAATCAAATGATCCTCGTGCTTTGAGTCTGTATCGATATAGTTTGTTAACCAAAATATAAATGCAAAATTTAACACTAAAAACATACAAATGGCCACAATATTAAAAAATGGAGGTATAAAAAATAAATAAAAAGATTGCAAATGGTCATTTCGACAACATAGATCTCATCAATAAAAATAAATATCAGTCATTAGCTTTAGCTTTGTGGTGTGCTTGTTTTATTTATGTCATGCTGTCTCCATTCGTGTTGGATATGAATTTCCATGTTTTGGAATTTTTGGTTTGGGAATTTTACCTCTCCTCATTTTTGCTTCGGTATTCGTTTGCCGATATATTTAGAGTGAATAAAGAAAAAAGTAAGGGCCTAAATCTCACAAAAACGGAGTACCTTACAAAAGGAGATAATTCTTACATTTATAAAGTTTCGATGCTGTTACCTTTAAGATAATTTCTGTTGAAATTTGTAATCCAAAGCATTGGTTTCAGAACACCTTTAAGAGTTTTAATCAATCTTAAACAAACAAAATTCTTCAAAGGTTAGAAAGACTAATACTGAAGTTTTCAGTATGTCAGAGGTCACGGGTACATGTATTTTCAGAAATATATATATATATATTATGCATGTTGCATAACTACAGATAATTCAAAAAGATTGATTTTGTTTACAAACGGACGCCTTTAGATGTTTTGCACAGCAATCTAAAATTTAATGTTCCATGCAGAAGCACAGTACATGATTTCAGAACTGGTTTCTGCAATATAAATTCATACCAACGTTTGGATTTTAATTTGATCTGAGTGAAAATTGAAGTTCATATTTATCAAATTGTCTAATAATATTAAATCACATTGAAATTAATCTTTATGGACGCTATGAAGCTGGCAACTTTATCCCTTCTAGAAGCATCTATTAACCTCTCCAGCACCGTCTAAAAATGATACGACGAACTAGAGTAGGAAAACAAAATGAAAAAAAAAATCAAGACACCAAATGTTCCAAATCAAGTTCAGAACTGTAATGTTTGCTTATAAAAGCAAAACACACACTGCATACATTAACGGAAATGAACTCTAGACCCCACTCAAATCAATAAATGTTATTGTTTTTTTAGACAACCTGTACACATACATTTTCCAAATCAGAACAAAGAATGAATAAAGGTAAATTTTAGAACAATAGTTATACTTCCAGCAAACAAGGTTTTGGGCTATATAGGTATGTCTGTCCGTCCAAGTACATTGTCAGCGCATGTCCTCCTAACCGGCTGGATCGACTTTGATGAAATGTTACACAAGTGTAGTATACTACTTGAAAATGTGCATGATGTAATATGGTTGCTGTCTGAAATTTTGAAAGGGACATAATTTGTCTTTGATTTGACTATTTTCTGGAACAATTTGGAGGAACCTTGTCAGCACATGTCCTTTAGAACTACTACTTGGACTTGGTGAGGTATTGCACAGTTACAGTATACCACCTGAAGATGTGCATGAAGTTTTGTAATTACTGCCTTAAATTTTAAAAGGGAGATAAGTCATCTTTGAATATTTTCTAGAAAAAAGGGGGAGGAACCTTATCATTGCATGTCCTCAAAAACAGCTGCTTAAATTTTGAAAAAATGTTAAGCAGTTGTAGAAGACAACGTCAAGATATGCATGAAGTATTATATTGTTGTTGTTTGAAATTTTGAAGGGAAGATAATTCAACTTTGAATTTTTTCTGTCCTCCTACTCGGCTGTTTGGATTTTGTTGACATATTGCAAAATCATAGTATTCATCCTAAAGATGTGCATGGAGTAATATGGTTGCTACTCTAAATTTTGAAAGAGAGACAATTATCTAACATATTTTCTGGGAACAAGGGGCGAGTACTTCTAAATTAATACTTTGATTTTGAAGAAATGTTACGCACTTGAGGTATACCACCTAAAGATGTATATGGGGCTACATATTTGCTGTCTGAAATTTCGAAGGGAAGATAATACAACTTAGTATATTTACTATGAAAAAGAAAGAGGTATAGCATTGTACCCTTTCAAAATTTCAGGCAACAACCATATTACATCACGCAAATTTTCAAGTAGTATACTACACTTGTGTAACATTCTCTGACAACCATTCACCTGTGTTCAAAAATCATAATTCTAGCTGAATTTGGTTGATATAGGGAGTTGAATTGACAATCAACAATTATGATCGGAATATTTTTTTTTACAATATCACGTCCGTTTTCTTTATATTTTCATTTCGTTTAACGAAAGAAAACTTCCTTTCAAGTAAGTGAGAACCGACCCGTCAATCAAAAGAACAAACAATCCATGAATAACGGAAACATCTGAAACACTAAGGAACAAGGATACCACACGAGTACATGATAAATAAAATGAAGATACATATACAGATGAACAACAAAAGTGCTCTTTTTGGTAAATTAAATCTTAGCCTTGCAAAATTCTAACATGGTATTAACAAAAGCTTTATCATATCGTTTTAATATGTTTGTATTAAAAGCAAAATTATGGAAAATGGTAAACAGACTTTTAATCAAAGTAGTAATTTGCAATGATGGTTACTTTGTAAAACAACAAATCAAAGCAAATACATACTTGACATTTACCCCATTTCTTTTCTTTTTCATATTTTAACTGAGATACTTGGAAAAAATATGTTTCTGCATAAGTATGGCTTAACTACCACATCAAAGGAAATCAAAGACAGCTAAAAGTGTGCCGAAGGAGATCCTTTGTTTTAAGACAAAATACAAGAACATATTTAGAACTAAAGTGAAAGCTAAATCAATACTTTTCATAGCAGGAAAAACTTTGTTCTGTTTATACTTCTTGAAAGAAAGCAAAATAAATGATGAACAAAATGTTGTGACAGCTTAATACCTGAAAATAGGTTTCCTAGTTTTGATGTCGAAAATCATAAAGTGTGACGCAGATAGGTTGGTAGAGATTCATTATCATGCTATTGCAGGTCCAACAATAATACAAGTCAGAAATGTGAAGGAGGCGGTATATATGGATGGTTTGTGTTTGTCGACGTCTAAAAGTGGACAAACAGGAATTATACGAGGATTAAAAGAAATAGCAAAAATGGAAACAATGGATGCGGACATATTGCCTTGCAGGAAATGTAATGGTAAATATTGAAAATACATAATATTTGTCGAGGAAAGTTACAAAATGATTTCATCATTTCTCATTAATAATAATAATCAAAAGGTCAATTGTTCAGAGAATAATTGCAAGGTCTTTCACCAGTTCTCACCATGATTACAGGTTAGAGTTTGATTTTGTTATCTATTTCGGTTAAAAATATGATGTAAACAAAAGTTGTGAACTTATTTAGGCTTTTGATTAACGGTTGCTAAGGACTTTTTCGAAAATAAGCTGGTTGCTAAGGACAGAAAAGTCACTTCCGGTTGGCAATGGCATTTATTCCCTCTTTACAAAATTATAATGATTTGTGGATGCGGTTGCTACTGACCTTCATGACAAAAAATGTTGTTCTTAGGGACCTTTTAACTTTGACATTGACCTCATTTTATTGGCCATATTGTACTGAACATTTTTCCTATATATACACTCTATATATCTTGGATGGTTTTTGAGATAAAAGCAAACAACCCTAAAATCGGATCTCGAGAAATGGTTTTCGGGCCATAGGTCCAAACCTATGGTTCAAAAGTGTTGGACTAAATGAAATTAATGTAGATTTAATGGTATTAACATTTTCTCCAGTGTATTTAATCATCTTTTTCTTATCATTTTGGAGATTTTACTTAAAAAAGACCAAATTTGGCTATGACTTTGACTTTTTACCTTGATGACCTTTGACCTTGGACTCAAATTGAAGGTCTTTTCTTAATGATCAATTTGATATGTAACTTTACTATTCTATATGCAACGGTTTAAAAGTTATTCGCAAAAAATTGATTTACCAAAACGCGTCAAGGGTTACACCTCAAAAAAGGTTAGTCACAGAGTTTTCATCTAAATATAACAAATGAAGATCTCAATGAAAGGAGAAGTTATGTCATATAATGTTTTAATAAGCTTTTTTTTATCGTTTTCGAGATATTTCGATAACAAAAATTTGAATGGATGCTATTTTGAAAATGGCGGACGAAAAGTAAATTTGACTCAAGATTTGTAATCAGGGCCATGACAGCTACATGGAAACCAAATTTGGTGGAAATCCAACAACGTTGAGAAATTTGCATATTTAGGGGTCAAAAACGCGTAACCGGGTTCGCGACCCATTTTTTTTTTTTTTTTTTTGCATGATTTCTACACCTCAGAACTTTGATATCAATTGCGGTTTCTGAGTCTATCTGATAACAAGGTTTATGGTTCCAGGGCAGATAATCCGTCACTAAAAAGAGAATTTTGTCGTCCCCTTAATGTAAGGCTCCTCCGTAATATCGATTCATCATACCAAGTATCAAATGATATGTCGCGTAGTTCTTCTGCCAAAGCTGTGAAGAAGAAAGATAATAAAAAGAATAAAAATCCGAAGAATTACAATAAGGTTTTTTACAAGTGCTGAAAGACCCTAATAAAGCATTTCTCTAATTTGGAAGGAGTAACAATTTTAATGTACAATTTTAAATGTACAATGTAAACTGATGATGCTTTAATGAGATACAAACTACAAATCCACTTCTTACATACATTTGTGTAATGATGACTTAGGGCTTTGATACCAAAGACAGTAGAATACAGAAGAAACAATGAATTGATATTTACAAAAATCAAAGTCTAGAGACATGTCCTGAGAACATAAAATGACATTAAACAGCTACATGACGCAGAAATAAAATACACCATTCAAAACCAAGGCATTCATTGTGAAACTCCCATTAAAGCGAAAGTGACACCAGGTGCACAGAAAGGGTAAGCATGTCCTGTTCTGCCAAGAGCCCCCATCATATGATGATGATTGATGGTTGGGATGCTTAGATAAATAGTATCAGTTAAAATCCTAATGCGCCGTATGTAGTGATAAAAAGGGACATTCCTTGTAGGGATTTGGAAATCCATGATAGGAAACCTCATTATTATATCTTTAAACGTAAAATTAAAGAAATGGCGATGTTTTCCATTTTTTATGTATAAGGATTTTTTTTTTTTATAGAATCATAAAATTGCAGAGCTAAACAGTAAGAAGGGTGCACAAGTTATACTCGTTGGAAATCCGTTGAATGCTGAACTATCAAACCACCGAAATTAATTGTTTTTATCAAATTTCTGCCTGTTGAAAATTCTGAAGCTTCATTCTTTAAATTACACTCGAATGGGTGTCCTTGGTAATGGATGTGGCTTCCTATTTCGATATTTTTGATAACGAGTCCTTCTTCAAGGATGTTATTTAAGTCAGCATCAATATGTTCACTTCGATATGGCCCTTGACAAGTAAGATCTGGCACGAACCTAAGCAGCATTTCCTTACAACTATATCACTAGATGAATATCCTAGCACTCACCTCAACTTGTTCTTCCCTTGTATGATTGTTTACTGGATCAAAACTGTAAATGTCGAAATGATTGCAAAGAGAAGCTGAACTTCAACAAATAATTTATATTGGAAAAGGAATAACGTTTCTTAGGGAATTCATAATATCTATGAGTTCCATGTCGTTTTTGTTTGTAATTTGTAAACATTTAGAGTACAGCAGCAAACGAATACCGAAGCAAAAACAAGGAAAGGGGAAACACTTAAATAAAAAATCCAAAATCACGGAATTCACATCCATTTAGAGATGCTGAATTTGTTAATGTTTCTCTTTTTTTGGCATTTGTCAAATAACCTGTTTTCATTTTTTAAGATTTAAAGAAAATGAAATTATGTACATTTTGTGTTGTTGCTAGCAGGATTTCTGGGATAACCAGACTCTGCCTCGATATAATGCAACAGATTTTAAAGTATCTACACATAAGGTTTCATTATTCCAGAATGTGTTTTGCTTATGACATTACATCAGTTTTATACTTCTTGAACACTTTAGCAACTTCCTACGTGATTCTTTGTTTTTTTTTTCATGTTCAAAAGCTTATCATGTTGTCTTTAATGTCTGTAATATAATGTTTGTATTTTATGTACTGATACCGTTTTTATCTATGATTTGAGGGAAAATTGAATTGGATTGTTGCTATGGCAATAATTTTCTTATTTTTGTCTATTTTATAAGATGTAAATGTTCATGTAGATTTGTTTTGCTACAACAAAGTCACTTTTGTCTAGAGCGTTTTTTTCGGGATGGCTGTTACTGGCCACATCTAAACCAACGTCAGTACTTGTGTTAACTTAGTATAAAAGAACACACATTATTATTTACTGCAGATAAATCTTTGGGATCAATATTGAAGAAATCAGCAATTATAGCCATACCTAGGATACTTATTCTACATATAAGCCGATTTTCGCAGGTAACTTTATAATCATACATATGTCATGTACACTCTTTGACAATTACTTTCATATAATGATCAAAACGGTCAGTGCAACATACACTGAACTGTGTACCACTGATAGACAGTTCTAATCAGTAAAGGTCGATACGCCTCCTTCTTTTTTATGTTTATAACCTGTCCCAGAAAATATTTCTCTAAAGATATTCAAAAGGTATTCAAATACATTCTGGGGTTCAAAAAGCAAAACCATACATTGAATTTATACTCTTTTAACCTTTTACCACTCACACGAAAATATTTCGATGACGTCAATGATAACGACAAAATATCATTATAAAAAAAATTGATTATTTCACCATTGCTCTCAAATAGGCTACTTAAATAATAGAGCACTTGATGTCACTCTGTTTTTTTCACACTGTTACACAATGTAGTGCTTTAGTTTTTAATGTCTGTATGTATGGATAGATAGAGTCTTTGGTCTCCAATGTTCTGGTGTTCTTGCTTTTGCCTTGTCTCTGGACTTTGATTTATGTAATCTTGTGCTTTGTTGCTTTGGTATTCTACTGTCGTTGTTATGCTACCCATATTTTGATTTCTTCACTTCAGATGTTTTACAGTCGACATCACGATCTTGTGAAACGCTATAGGATATCTATTTTCAAATTTTTAAAATATTTGTTAGTGACACAAAGCCACGTAAAAAAGTGAGAAAATGATAAGCCGACAGGGGGCGCAGCAAAGTCATAGTTGTAGTCATTTGAGAAAGATATACTTTTTTTATTTCTAAAATTAAAATCGATTCGAGGTTTTTTAGTAAAATTTGGATTTGTAGAGATGATTTGAAACAAAATCAAGATTTTGATATTTTCATACACGTAGGACCTTGTAATATCACGTAAAATTACTCATCAGAAACGGTCAAGATTATTTATGTCACTTTCAGTTTCACTGGAGTTCAAGCTGTGTTTGCCTTGTTTTGGAATGTTGTGTTTTCTATTTCTGTGGTTTGTATATGTCTTACGTCATTGTTGTCTGTATTTAACGACATTGTTTTCTGTATCTTCGTTTTGGCCATGACTTTGGACTTCGATTTTTGTCAATTCCACTCCTTTGTTCCTTTGGTATTCTACTGCCGTTGTTTTAGACACAGTTTTGAATACCAAAGAATACTCAAAGATACCATGATATTTATATTTTTGTTCAGATAAATCATAAACTAACAATCGTAAAACTATTTTTCTGTTTGCAACGTCTGTATGTTACCAGTCCTTTTGATTTGTAAACTTATGGTTGTTACCATGAAATAATATCTCGATTATTTTTGGTGCATGTTGTATAAATAAAAACTTTTACTTTAGATTTCATTTCAGAGTGGAAGAAGTTTGTACAAGGACCAGAGTAGAGTGTCATACCCATATATTTTAAACATCTCAGACGTATGTTCTTCGGCCGTGGAGGTAGTAACTTAAATACAAACATACAATAGGAAATATATAAGTACTAGTATGTTCTGCCATATGTGTCAGCTTGAATTAACAATGAGGGGATATGGAGTAAATGCAAATTAGACAAAGTCTCTACAAATACATGGTAATAACAATCAATGAAACAACGCTTTTATTGTTGTTCGTCATCTTGAAGTCACCATGAGGCCTTCATGAACCCTGAACCCTGTTCTGTTCATCAAAGTTCAATGTATATAATAAATGTTTGAAGTTTGGAAACTTTGCTTATTTCTAATAGTTCATATCGACGTCAGGATGAATGAAAAAATGCGTATATTTGTATTTTCATTTATTTCAACTTGCAATATCTAATTTAACAACATTATGTTTAAAATGAAAGAATATCTATCCCATACATAGCTCTGTCCTGATCTGAAATTTGGCCTTTCTATTTAGATACTATTGGTCATTTGTTTACTGTCAGCTTAGACACGTATTTCGGTTCATAAAGGAGTATGTGCGGTAAGGGCCCTGTTTGGTGTATTATTACAAAGTTTTCAGTGTAGAAAATTGGACAAATTGCACAGTTTGTCGAAAAATGACAATTTTGACCAATTTTAACTACTTTTTCTAAAAAGGAAACATAGAGCACATGCAAGAACCACAACAAATATTTATATGGGAGGTCCATCGCATATGTACTAACAAGCTGGTAATTATCTACATGTAGTTTGTTCTTAAATACGCTCTATTCTCCGATTAGAAAAAAAAAACATTCGAAAATATGCCAAAATCATTGTATTTCTATGAAATAACGTTTAAAGTAGCTTTAACATGACGTCAGAACTGTACCTATTGTGACGTCACAGGTTATAAATTTTATATTTTTTTCTATAGTTGGTTCTGAACTTTCAAACGAATAAAGAATAAAATATTCAGGTGCAACTTAAAAAATCAAAATTTAGGGCCAAATCAGCCTCTTATCGCACCTTGTCCTTTCAAAATGGTTTTATTTGGTCTGCGCTGAAGAGACATAATGTGTCGAAATATGTATGTGCAAAAACTAAGTAAATAGCAACTTTGGTATTTTAATTCATTGACAGATTAATCCTTGAAAAACATGTACAGCATAGCAAAATTTACTGTTTATTATGAAACTCGTTTTTATACCCCCGCGACGAAAAGTCGGGGGGCATATTGTTTTACCCTTGTCCGTCCGTTCGTCTGTTCGTCCGTTCGTTCGTCCGTCCGTCCCTCCGTACGAATGAAAAACACAACTATTCATGTTATTTAGAAGGTTTGCAACAAATTCCAACTACTTCAAAGGAATCTAACTTATAATAAGTAGATGTGCACACACATATCTTTTGGAATATTCAAAATGGCCACAGTTGCCATAGAAACTGAAGAAAGGCGGGACAAGTCAAAGTGCCTGAAAGTTGATGAAACTTTACAAGAAGGATGTCTAACACCCATAGAAATGATTTTGGGTCTCAGAATGTTCAAAATGGCTGTCGTTGCCATGGAAACTGGAAAAAGGCGGGAAAATTCAAAGTGCCTCAAAATGGATGAAACTTTACAGGAAGATTGCCTAGCACCCATAGAATTGATTTTCGGGCTGAGAACTTCCCTTTCGTATATTTTTGAAAAAGGGGAGGCATATCATTGTGTCCATACTTGAACTGTGTCAACACCTGTATTGTGTCAACACGCAATCAAATATGCACTTGCCATATTTATTCAGGGTTCAATGAGCGGGGGCATAATTGGTTGCCATTCGGCGACAGCTCTAGTTTTTTATGTATTTCGTCTCGTGTGTTTTAACGACATACCCTTACACATCGTTATAGGAGTTAAATCATCAAAATTAAATTATGGTTTTATAAATTTTGTCTTATATATCAGAACTTTTTGAGATAGGGCCAAGTTAAAATTCCAGAAATGATTAGCCTGTCAAGCGTTTCATTTTGACGTCAAAGTTTTTCGACGAATCCTTTTGGGAATTGTTGCCATTTTAATGTGAAATTTCAGCAATATTTATACAATATATATATATATATATTTTATATTTCAGAAACGATTTGAGATAGAGGTTAAATTTAAATAGCAAAAATATTCAGCATCACAAGAACTGCATTTTATCTTCATAGTCAAAGTTTCCAGAAAAAGGATGGGTTGCAATAAGGCCGTTTTCCGGCCCACCCGGAATTTTGATATAATATGTTTCAATGTAACCTACAATATATGTAGTTTAAAATTGCACAATAAAATATCAAAACGCGCATGTGCAAGTCACGCGATCACGTGATTTTATTAGCACCCGCGTGTAAAGAAGAAATAGAGTAAGAAAAGAATAAAGTTTGGCACATTGCCAAAACAACAATGAACCCTATTTTGATATTAAAATAATATGCAAATGATGCTATTCTATTCATGATACATGTATAATTCTTTTGTCAATCAATGTTTGTTTAAAATGAAATACAGTTTAATACAGATAAACCTTTGCGAGAAAAATATACACAAAAACTTTATTTTTCGAGGTAAATGGAGTTCCATATCATAATTTTTTCTGGATTTTACTATTAATTTGTGCTTTTCCGACATATTTTCATATACTTCTACATATATTTCTATATTTTAAACAAAACATCACGTTAGTGGACTTATATAAACCGATTTTGTCGACTTTATATCCGAGTTCTTATCGTTGTCTACGTTTGTCTTTTGTCTTATACGTGTTTTTCTTGTGTAGTTCCCCTGCAAATTGGTGCATGTAATTATAATTTTCGGCCATTGTAGGTGTTTCCTGTTATCAATTTTTTAACATTTAAACGCTTGATTGGTATAAGTATCAGTTTTACTTTTAAGATATGTTTTTGATTTCGAAAATTTTGCCTCGAATTCAAACACTGAGACATATATTGTTGAATATAAATAATTTGCGCTTTATTTGGAGTAATTAAAGATTATTCAGAGGTTTTACTATGAATTATACCAATGAAGCATATAAAACCAAAGATGCATGTATGTGTTATATTTTAAGTGAGGCAGGCGTTTGTTAAATTCATATAGACCTTTTTATTCACGAATTCATGGGTGCCGCCATTCCCGACTTCCGAATGAACTTGTTACCGGAAGGGTGTCACGTTCGTAACTCCTCGGCATTTGTCGATCTATCGGTATAAGGTTTAATGATAAAGGTGTCATACTTCGACCGTTAATTACTCAAATAACACCTGTTGAAAAAGTTATCAAAACCTATTAAAGTGATAAGACAGTTGTTTTAACGTCAAAGAAACCGCCCAATATATATTAATATATTACAAATAACTGTTAATTAAGTATAGAAGTTGATTAAGAAAAGGAACTTTGTTTTGAAGGAAAAGAAATCAAATTCACAAGTAATTTAGATTAATGAATTAATCATTTATATTTCAGAAAAAATATTTTAAGTATTCTTGATAGATTTTCCGAAAGCTTGGAAAAATGAATTGGATATTAATATTTTTATAAAAGATTTTAATGTGCATATACAAGCTCTTAAAAAATTTTGCGCAGATGTTAGTGATGGTCTTTTTTCAGCTAACCAGAATAATAAAAAAAATATATATAATAATATTGTGTTGAACGCTTTTAAAATATCTGCTTTCTGAAACATTTTTTTTAGTTTAAAAAAGAAAAAAACAAGGAAGTATTTAATTGAAATAGACTCTGGTAATATTATTTTTAGTAGGGGAAAACAGCAAATCGGCAAAACAATGACATGAAATATATAATTCAACTGTTTTTTTTTTTTTTTTTTTTTTTT
>MJUU01027465.1:91929-116238 GCA_002080025.1 Modiolus philippinarum
AAATAATGCACGGGGATGTCATTCTGCAAGAAAAAAAGTTACATGAAATTAATAATTTTACACGTTAAAGCACGCAAATTGAAAAAAAAGGAAAAATTAAAATGCATAATTTGAGTTAACGGATATTGTCCAACTTGCCGAAATTCAAATAATTCAAATGAATATCGCAACTATTTATTCCATTTGTTTCTTTTCTTTTTGGGAGGGTTCAAACGATATTTTTGGGATAAATTGGTTTATGCAATGAAAATATTGAGTATTTACCAAATTTTGATATTGGCCGGAGTTACCTTCGTCCGTCCGACCAAAAAGAGATGGCCAAAATTAATGTGCTAGAAAGAAGCAGTCAAACTGGAAATTGGTCTTTTGTGATGTCGGTTTAGTACTTTGTCCTATTTCGGAGACAATTTTAAAACACGTTGTAAATTTTATAAAAAAAAATTATTTTAAAATCCATGACCTTCATTTCTTTGTGTAAGCAATCAAAGGGTCATAAGATTAAACAATCACACTGATCAGTATACTAAAGACACATGTGATGCCCCCAGGTGTAATAATCTACCTGGACAAAAACGTTTATTGTCACCTGGACGGAAGCATGAATTGCTGAATAATGTAATATTCTTCAATACGCAAAAAAATTATGCTCCATAAATTTTACCGTGATCAAGGATTTGTATAGTAATTTTCATATTAATTGCATCTTTTTTATAATTTGTAAGTTTATAAAAAATTAATTTGAACAAGTATTTTCTTTCAGAACGGATACCTGTTTTAAATAAAAATGTTTAAATTCTATTTTATAATTAATATTAATCACGACAAATGACCATACAATGCCACGGTAAAAACCGAACCTACACCCTCTTAATGGCGGACGACTATGCGGCACCTGGCGGTCAAGTTCGATAACTCAGTAATCACTATTTTCTGAAAGCGTCTATATTACACATTATTTCTGTCCAAGTGTCACCTCTATTTGAAAGTTATAGGGGCTACTGTATCATATCGAGAGGGAACCCCTTTTCTAATAAGACAAAATCTGCTTAAAAGACAGTTACAAAATCGAAAATATTATATATGAAGGTACCATTGTAAATAAACAAGCTAAAAAATACATAGATCTTGGGCAATAGATGACCAAATTTCTTCGGAATATTGTTTTTTACATATGTACAGATAATGCTGTAGGGCAATTGATTATTCCACGGCTCATATATATTGTTTCAAATACACAAAAACATATATTGGGAATAAACAAACAAGGAAAATTTCACAAAATAAATATAGTCTAATTATCAAACCAGATCTTGTTCAGCTTATTTGGCAATTTGCCAGTTCAGAAAAAAGCCGAAGCAAGGTATAGAATAATAGCAGAAACACATTTACTGAAAATTTTTATGTGTATAAAGCTATAATTTGCATATATAAATCAATCAAACTTTGATAATTAAGACAGATAACAAAATAGAATATCATAAATCCACTGAATTTTCACTTAAAAAATAGATTTTTTTCAATTTTTTTATATGACTTGCACGCGGGACCAGCTTTGCATTTTGCATGCTCAGTTCTTATTTAATTAGTAATCACTTGTAAAATTATTAGCTTGGTTCCGAATGCAAGGCAGGGTCAAAATGCAGTTTTGATATACCCCATGTTGACTACTTTTCCATAGGCTTAATGTTAATTGCCATCGAGAGGGGTATTAGAAATGACCTAATTTCAGTGGAATGGAGCAATGTTTTGAAAAAAATACACATATAACTACAAATGTTCCAGAGTTGAAAGGTATCAAATAGATAATGCTTTTTATCAAATTTATTTTTTAGCAAAGCAGTGGGCCGATTTAAGGCCTTAATGAAACCCATTCTTTGAATGTCAGATATTTTTTATTTCATCTGTTTGTCTTATATTTTTAAAATTGTTTGAGATAAAGGCTAAGTTCAAAATTTAAAAAAATGTTGCAAGCTATCATGGACTACATCTTATTTGCAAGGTTCTAGTTGGTTGATGAATACATATCCTTTCAATGTTGAAATAGGAAGTCATGTCCTTTTATCATCAAATTTCTACAATATATTTTTTATTTATTTTTCAAAATTTGATTTGAGATAATAGCCTAGTTTAAGTTATCAAAAAAATGTTCCAATTTTTAACCAGGAAAGCTGACCAGGCTCTTTGGAGACTCTCTCTGGTGTTAACTTTTGCTTCCGTATTCGTTTCGATGTTGATTTGAAAAGATATATATATTTGAGGTCACAATGTCACTGGTATAATTACACTTTGAGGTCGAACTTTACTGCTTTTATATTCATAATTCTGTTCGTCTATGTAAATATATTTGTCTAAAACGAGCTTATAGCTTACAGTGCAGACATAACCTCTCATAAAGTTAACTTTGAGTGGTCATAAAAGCTTCTCTAAGTTAACTTAGAACAGGTATCAAGTCTGAACTCTTGAACTGCTCTAAGTATGCTCTAGAATCTTGACCGCTCTGACCAGTCGTAGTCATAGCTAGAATCTAGACCGTTCTACGTAAATCTGTTCTGGCCATGACCGTTCTACTCAATTCTGCTCTGGCCATGACTGCTCTCAGTTGATCTGTTCTAGCAATGACAGCTCGTATGACAGCCCGGTCAAATATTTATAAGGTTTCCAATATTTACACGTATTTCATATATTTCAAACTTATTTAGATTAAAGAAATGCAAAATATAATTATGAAATAAATTACTCAGATATACTTTAAAAAAGTAAGAGTTGTTTCCCCTACTCGGGACAGTATACCCGAAACCTGAGTACGCAATAGATTTCCGTAAATTTATTATCATAAAATAAAAATCGTGAATTAAATTATAGAAAGATATGAAAAAGGAGGGAAATGGTGTAAATGTCAAGAAGACCTCATCCCATCTCCAGGTTAAAAAGACCCCCAAAAAGGCATCTAGGGATCACCGTACGGTCTTCAACACAGATAGGAACCTCACACCATATAGCAAGCCCTAAATGGCCCCAAAAAGTAAAAAAAGTGATGAAATCAAAGGAAACAAACCACATCCAATAACCCGAATATCAAGAAACTAAACTTTTATAAGAAGAAAAGGACAAGGCAATGTCAATAATTATCAGATTAAGTAACTGAAACAAATAACTATTGAAAACATTGTAAAATAAGATAGTTATTTATGTTTTTATTTCAACGGTTTCGGGCCCGAGAAGCAGGAAATTCTTACATCAATTTTAGGACCAAAACGGCCGTGCCCAGAACAGACTTGGCAAGATCGGTCAAGGCCATAGCAGACTACGATAGAACGGTCATGGCCAGAATAGAATTAAGTAGAAAGGTCATGGCTAGAGCAGACTTAGATAGAACGGTCATGGCTAGAACAGACAGGATTCTAGGACCGTTCTAAGTCTGCTCCAAGTTAACTTCAAGTTAACTTTGAGCTGTTCTCGTGACTGCTCTCAAAGTTAACTTGGGCGAGAGGTTATCTCTGCACCAACTGTATTTACAAACATGTATATGATCAAGCACATATAAACTTAAACATAAGTAGAAGCATTGATTGATATATAATAACTAAATTAAGTCATAGTTATTGAATTTGAGTAAAGTAAAGTTTTAGTAAAGTAGGAATATATGTTTTATCTGTGTGTTTCAGGTTTTTGGAATTGATAGTACCAGTACGCAGTATGAGCTTTGTGGTGTTGTATGTCACAGTGGATCAATGAATAGTGGCCATTATATAGCTTATGTAAACACATCATCTTATGAAGGACAACCTGCTACAAAGTATTACCCAAAAGACAAAAGTAAAATTATTGAGGAGTATCTATCTCAGAAAATTAAAAGTCCCAATGCTGACCTTGGTTGTTCAAACAGTACTGAATCAAACAATGACATGAACGATACCTGGTACAGAATAAGTGATTCACATGTCCAAAGTACCAATCCCCCGTTAGATTTACACGATGCATATATTTTGTTTTACAGGGTTCATCATCCAAGTTCAATCAAGTTATAACTTCTGTGTGAAGCCTTCCTGTACTATGAAGTATAGTTAAGTGCTCAAAACAAAAAAAAATAATTACAACTAAATACCTTAACAATTACAGACAACTATAAGGCCATACAAAGTTAATTAATTGGTTCTCAGGCCATTTTTCATTAAAACAGATGAGGGAGGGAGGTGATTTTTTTTATCTCTTTATTTGTCAAAAAATAGATGAGGCAGCTTTTTACATTGTAAAAACCACCACAAATGTAGTGAGGGCGGTGTTTTGTGATTTTTATTTTATTGAAATGGCAAAAAATAGGGTCAATGAGGGGCTTGTTTCAAGCCTCCAACTAGATGAGGGAGGGCCTGAGAACCAATGATTTTTTTTTCATGGCCTAACAGAACATCAATAATAAACGACAGTAAGCTATTTCTTATTTATAGGGTTTAATTTATTTTGGAATGTTATTTATTATTGGTTAAGAATAAAATAGTCGAAAAACCTCATTTCCTACTTTTTGTGTTACTTTTTAATATTTCTATTTTTTTTAATTTAACTGTGTTTTATTTTTTTTAAGTTATTATTTTCTCAAAGCTTGCGAAACAGATAATTTGTAATTTAGGTAACAGTTCACAGACTATCATTGTTTACAGTAACTACATACCGAAGTTACTGTGAATTATTTTCTGCATATGCGGATTTCGACAACTTATGTCCCTTCAGTGCAGATAAAATCTATACTTTTGGAAGACCATTAACTCAAAAATGTTCAAAAACTGATAGAGAACAAATAACCAATTTAATGATCAAAATGTAAAGCCAAAATCAGCTAAGGACAGAGCTTTGCATCAGGGAGATACTCCTTAGTTTGAACAAAATTTACAAAATTTAGATATTGCAAGATTTCAAATGTAATCGGCTTTCGGGTCAGCACCAAAGTACTGACTACTGGGCTGGTGTATTTCTATAGATTACACATTTTGTTATCGAAATCAGCTGTCAAGATTAAACAGAAATGGCTAGAAACTATTCATAAACTATTTTCTGAAAATATCTTTTCTTATTTTAGTATCAAATGTCATAATTTTTTTTTTCTAAAAATAAGATAAGTTAATTAGAATATTTTTCATTTTTGTGCCCAATCCTGTACCAACTACAACAACTCATTATTTTTTACTCTATAATACTACAACTAATCTTTATAAGACAGAGTTATTTTTTCCAAATCAACAATATTAATCAACCTAGATGGATTCAGATGTCACAAAAATGAAAGTAACAAAATAATTCAGCCCATATAATGATCCCAACCCTGGCAAGCTCAACGTCCTCACTGTTATTGTTCTATTTAATAGATTTCTGTTTTCGAAAAAAACATAGCATTCTCCGATAGTCAACCTCTTTGCCTGGTAAAGTGTTATTTTATTTCTTATGAATTTATGTTCATTCAATGACTACTTTATGTAACAAAAAATAAAGCTTCCATTATTTTTAAAAATGTTCTTCTGAAGGATAAATTGAAGACATAAACGAAGTGAGCAATTTTGCAGCAAATCCATAATAAGAAAAAGTTAAAATAGATGACAAACAACGGAAATAGAATACCGAAAGAACAAAGGATGTGGTTATTACAACAATCAAATTCCATTGATATAAGGTTGCTTGACAATTAGCAATGCATTCCGCTCAAACCGGTGCTTAGGACCGTTTTAAACTTACTATTAGAACATTTGCATATTAAAAGTATCTGGATACGTACGCATCGAATGAAACGTATCTGATGTATCTACAGAAAATTAAAACAAGTATTCCTGATCCGATCTCGAGAAAATTTACCACCATTAACGCAAATTTATACTTGTTTTTAAAAATGTTCTTATAATTATTATTGATAAATGCTGCCAAGAAATTGTTTATATGATAAAGTTTGCGTTTTCAAAGAGAGATAATTTAATGTAATTTAGATCTGCTGAAAACAAAATAAATAATACATCGGTACATGATTAAGTAACGGAAAGTATAACAACATATCAGCATAGAATAAGATTTGAAGTATGTGCACACAAAAACATAGCGGAGCCAAAGGGGGTTCCGGAGGTTGACCCCCCTTTTTCAATTGACATTTTTCAATTGTTATTGTGACATCACAAGTCAAATCATCCTTCATTGGTCCATAGCATATATTAACCAAAGTGGCAAACAATACTGACATAAAAAACCCGGAATAGTATTTGTAAACTTGCAATATCTCAATTTCCGAATATTTTGAATAAAACTAAGGGGTATGTCCTTCGTTTAAAACCCCTGTTAGTAGCTGAGTTTTTGGCAAGCCAAGAATTTTTGAATTTTTAGCTGATGGTGTTAACTTTTTGTGATTAAAAATGTGAAAATTAATGAAAACCCTGAATGAGTGGAGGGGCTGAATAACAACAAGAGGTTCTCGACAGCTTGGCCATGGGAACAGTAGAAATGTAAATGACATTTGTAAAAGGGTCGAATGTTAAACTATGTTCCGCTTGCGGCCATCTTCTATGAGGTACGGACCTGCCGGAAACCTTTTTGGAAGGGACCATTATGACAGAGTTTGGATGTAATTTGATTGGTAGTTTCTGATGAGAATATCTTTAAATGTGTTTTCCATACGGTCCAATGTTAAATTATATTCCCCGCTGTCGGCCCTCTTATATGAAATAAGGTCGGACCTTCCGAATATCTTTTTAGAAGGGTCTATCTAAGGACCATTTAATTAAGTTTTCTTAGAAGATGTTTGAAAGGGTTACGAATAAGGTCCAAAGTTAAACTACGTTGCCCGCTGGTAGCCATCTTGGAAGAAGTGCGGACATGCGAAAACAATTTTAAAGGGGACCAACAAACGAGTATTGTGATTATGTTTGTTAAATGGCACAGTGGTTTCAGAGAACACCGAGAAGGTCTTTACATGAAAAGTTTACCACGAAGTTAGAGCAAAATCACACCCTGGCTATAGCAAAATAATTGGCTAAAGCAGTATTACGAAAAATCAAACAGTATCATTAACAAGAGAAGTAGAATACCGAAGGAACAAAGAATGTGGCAACTCCAAAGCTCCAGAAACATGCATGGCAATTCTTAAATTTTGCTGATATTTAACGTTACCCCCCCCCCCCCCCCCAAAAAGAAAAAAGAACACAGCCAATTGAAATTAATCTATATGGGAAGGCACAACAATACAAAGAAGTCTCTCCCCTTTTCCTAAACAACGGACACAATTCACCTCATAACAGACTTTTCAACATAACAATTTACTAAATGAACTTCTATTTACTTAATACACAATACTGATCTGTTTATTTTTAATTGACTTCATTGGGTATTTACTATTCAGTCCATAATACAGTGCCTCGTGCAAACGTATGTAATAGTTAATCAAGGGCGTGTTCGGTATGTAACAGTTATAAAAAGTGTGCGTGTTTGATATGATACGGTATTAAAGGATGTGTTCGATTGCTTCACCTATTTGTATATATCTTACAGTAATGAATTTCAAAAACTTTAACCAACAGACATGTTACTGGATAAAACAATTTGTTTCACATATTATGTTATCTATATAATATTTTAATTCAGTACTTGAAAACAAGTCTTTCGTTGAAAAACAATATAGACTACCGGGATTGCAGGCTATGCTTTGGTATTATCCCAGATACATCAGATACATACGTAGATACATTTATACGTTTCGATACTTATAATATATAAGATCTCTATTAGGTATTAGCAAAGTTTTTAGTTGAAGGCCTCAAGATGACTTCAAGATGAAGAACAACAATAAAAGCGTTATTCTATTGCTTGGTTTTACTATGTATTTGTAGAGATTATGCCTTATGTGCATTTACTCCATATCCTTTCATTGTTCATTTGGTACGAATATGATGAATACACAGTGGAATAGTCATGAATGAAAGAATACAGTTAAGTGATATTTCATACAGACTCGGGTAAGAATAATGTATGTGCCCATGTCTACGCGGTATGTGTTGGCTTCCATACAATATGTTCATCACATTTATTCAACTGCATCCCGGATTTCACAGATTATTTTATATTTTTACATTACAACCATGGGGTTTTGTGGTTCCTAACTCTTTGATCCCACATTCCTCTCTTTGTATACGGTATGGTGTATTAAGTGTAGGCTAATTTCAATAATACAGACTTATATATTGACAATGGAATGGTAAGAGTAGTGAATGGGGTCACCCTAGGACACTTTTCTCCCCATAGAGCTAATGTTAAAATCCCTAAATTACCCCTGATTATGCAAACCACGCCCATTTTCCTTATATGGTCATGATCCCTACTTTCAAGCGTCAAGAACGTAGAGCACCGTGAGCGTAGCGAAATGGTGTGAGAGTGGTTGGACGGTTGGGGTGGGGCAACCGGGTTCAGTATTCTAACCCAAAACCTCTTTCCATTGTTTTATTCTATTTTGATGCCTCCTTTTGTGCTGTTTGATTCTTGTGTATTGGGGTTTGTACTCTATCCAGACTTTTATGTTGGTATCGATTTGTCTTCTGTTATCTCTAACCTTTTTTCTGGTTTCCCATCCCGATCTCGGTTAACTCCCTTTGCTTTTTATACTCTTGAGCCCATGTTTTGCTTTGTCCTTACGTCACCCCTACTAGTTTATCTTTTTTTTTATTGTTTATCCCGTTCTGTATCATTATTGATTTTTTTTCCAATTTATTGTTTCCTGTATCTATATACTTTTCATTCAATTAGGCAATAAATAATACACTAATTTACATATATACATATTTTATTTTCCCCGTCATAAAGCAAACACGGGTCGGAGAGCCATCCACATGATGCCTTTACAATTTAAAATCCATACGGCCTCGTGCTATAATCGTCCATGGCCACTCTTTTGTCAAATACGATTCTATAGTCTTTATCTTGATATACGGACAGTAGTTTCATATTATCTCGTATGATCCGGAAATTATCGCTCATAGTCTTCACATCGTTTCTGTTGTTTATCACCATGTCTTTAATCGTATCGAAGTTGATGATCAGGGCGTTCTTGTAGTTCAGTTTTATCCCCTTCACTTTACATGCAGTTTCTGTTCCATCGTTGTCCGGTACTGCTAATCTGTAGGCATAGTTCTTCGGTCCACCAGTAACGAACTCTGTAATTCTATTTCCAACTATCTCATCTGTTAGTTCTCCTAAGTAGTCTCCTAATTGTGGTTTCCAATCAGTATGTTGGGAAGTAAATACAATGGAATCTGTATCTGCGTATATTGCGCGATTATCCAGGTTCTCCAAATAACTATACAGCTTTAATCTTGCTTGTGCAGTCGTGTAGGCAGCAATTACCACGTTGGTCCGTCCGGATTCCTCAACAAATTCTTCTTTGTAACGATATCTCCCTCCAATCATCGCATCACTTACTAGATTAACACCGATAAGACTGATTTGATCACTAGTTAACAAATCGACATAGTCGCTTGGTTCGGAATAGTATTTTATTTGTGGCATATTGGATCTTTGACCAAATTTTCCCCAGAAGCTGTTTAACATCAATTTGGCTAAAGCTCGTAACCCTGGGTTCTTCTTTATTTTATCGTAGTCTAATAAAATCCCTTCTCTATCGTAGTAATCTCTGATATAGTTATGTTTGTCTTCTTCAGTTTGACACCATTCTGGCCATCCACTGGCTTCCTGTTTCATTTTCAGGAAAGTGTTGACGTATTCGGTAAAGAGTCCTCCTGTCTTAGTCGTTTGATCGTATTGTTCCGTGTCAAAGTGCCAGACTTCATAGATTCTGTCTATCTGATATCCTTTCTCCAACGCTTTCTTTAGTTCATCGGTGACCCATGTTCCGGTCAAAGCCCTTTCCTCGTCTATATGTTGACACAGCGTCTGTTGACTAGATTCGGCACATGTTCTACATAACATAAACAACAGTTTGTTGTTTATTTTTGCAGGGAGTACTGGGATGTAGAGTCCTCTCGGTGGAAGTACTTTGCATTTGATGAGTCCTTCGTATTGCTGTGTATCTTTGAAATTCTCCGTGATGATGGTTGGGTGTCCCACGGGTATCTTTCCGGTCTTGTTGATGTAGGGGTACAGTGAAATAACGTCGTAGTAATCAATGTTTACACCGTCAGAAGCTTCTTGGTACATTGTGAATGCTTCTGTACGTCCTCCGTAAAAGGCATCTCTGGGTTCCAATGGGTAAACATATTCGAGGGAGTTTACGAAACTTTGTATGTGAGGATCACTCTGTATATCTCTATCGAAATCGCACTCCCATACACTGATGTAGGTATAGCCTTGGTCTTCTAGGTATTTTTTCTTATCCAGTGTACGCTGGTGTAATTCACACATGGTCATATTGTTTACTGGATTGACTGTTGAGGCACTATAACAACGTAAACACCCGTGCCAGAAACAACCGTTGTATTCAAATTGTCGTGGTATCCATCGACCTTGTATGCACCAATTTCCTTCTCACCGCCATTACGAGCGTGCTGTATCCGAATACCGTGCACTTCAGATAGATGTTGTAGCCATTTCATTGCTTTAATGGAGTGTTTCTCTTGGGGTCGGTAGCCGAGGGCGGGTATGATGCCTATTGTGTCCAGTTTTAAAAACAAAGTGCGAAACACCAAGTTACAAGCCGATGCTATCGTAATGCATTGTTGGAATGGATCGATTCCTCCGTGTCCGTCGGTGGATGTCATCTCCATGAATAATTCTCGGAACTTAAATCAGGCTTTTCTCAGGATGTCCACATCGGAACGGCAATAACTCAACAAGTCTTGGTGTAAGTCGAACGTGGAACTCCAGTGTGCGTTGTACCATTCGAAGAAGGCGCTTCTGTCTTCGAGCTTCATTTTTTCTGGTTGGTAATGCTTGACATCTGGTAGGCGGTTGAGTATCACGGATTGATTTTTTTAGTGTTGAATAGGTGAGGAAAATATCCTTTCTTGAGCTCATTCAAGCCAAACATTTTTGGTAGTTTGGATAATGCCATCGGTAAAAAGTTCATTGAGTCAATCATTCTGATATTGCAGTCAGGTACGGTGACGGCCATATTTTTGTTCCATTCGGAATCACATCTGGTAATATTCCTTCGGTATACAAGTAGTTTAAGATAGGATAACTGTCGTATCCTTTAAAGTTGTGGCACAGGACGGTAGCTTCGTTGTTTTTTCCAGAGAATAGCCATTTACAAAACTGTTCGGTGGTTTCAGGTCCTGTAAATACTAGTTCGATTTTCCCACATTCTGCACAGGACATGCGTTCATCGATTCTGTTATTCATACACTTCAAACAGACTTTGTGTACCACACACAGATTCGGCTGGTGTTCGAAGGAGCCGCATTTGAAATGTTTACAGTTTGAACATTTACCGGTTTCGTCTGGATTGTATCCTTGATCACACTGGACAAGGTCGTCCTGTGTACATTCGAAATCGAAGAAAATATAAGTTTGTTTCTTTTGTCCATCTTTGGCATTAGCGGGTAGCATGTAGCACTGGTGCCCTGATGGGTAAACATCTTTACAGGTCTGACAATATACGTTTCCACAGGTATGATCTCCATATCTCTTGTTCACGGTTTGTCCACATTTCTGACATTTATAATACGTAGTACACGTTGAGTTTCCAGGCGGCGTCTTCTTTTTGTGCAGGTCGAAGCACGCTGAGCCTTTAAAATACCGTCTACAATCTGTACAAAGTATCCACTCGTCATCTTCGCTCTCGGTGTGAATCTTTCGACAATAATGGCATACGTTATTGCAAACGTGATCTTCTTTAGTATTGTATCCTTTGTCGCATTTTCTACAGAAATAGACACGTGACAAAAAGGCAGGCATGCTAGTAATGACATCATAATGGTTCTCGTGGTAAAAAAGGTAGATCTTCTTCTCGACTTCGGGTCCTTTGTATATAACAGTATGGAAATGCTCTTTGGATACGACGTGAATTTGATACTCTGGTAGAAGTGCTTGGAATCGTTTGATCTCTTCGATGCTACATTTTTGTAAAGGTACCCCTGCTTTAGCATGTAACTCTACTGCCATTTCTTCCTGAATGCGACGACCCTTTCTGATATTGTCCCATTTTTCGTGTCCGTCAATTTTAGCCTTTGCTGTAACGATGGCTCTAGCACAACATAGGTCGTCTTTGTTTTTGATTTGGATAATAGATGTTTTACTAGACAGGAATCTTTTAATGTCAATGTAGTCCGTTTTCTTTCGTCCGCTACCCGTTGGCATGTTTACGTGGGTGACTTCCATTTCCACATCTTCGGTTAATATAAATTTCTCATTGGATTGCACAACACGTTCTATTTCGTCCAACAATAAATTACTGGACAGTTGGTCCACCCTCATGAACGGCATCGCGATGGGAAAGTCTAAAGCTGGAGTTTGTAATGTTATCTGAACTAAGTCCTCTGGCTTTGTAAATGCGGTCACTTTCTTCAAGATAGCGTCGAAAAGCTCGTGCAGCGTTTGTAATACTTGTTGAAGGCTCTGGACGTTGATCTCTTTGAACTGGATTTGGTACTGGGTAGCCGTGGTTTGAAATCTTGGTGCACTTTTTCGACCTTTGATCTTTAACTTGAACATGTCGTCAGGCTTTTGGGGTTTAGTACTAGCTCCTCCTACTTGATGTCTGTCCCGAGTGTGACGCTCTAAAGCAGATGGTCGGCAGAACGTGGCATGGCATACCATACATTGGTATCTGGGTTTGTCGTGGTTTTTCAGATGTGCTTCCAAGTTAGCTTTCCTCGTAAACCGCTAGGGACAAATGCTGCAGGCAAAGGTCATATGGTCTCTAAACATTCTGTAGTGACTCAACAATTCTCTTCTGCTGTCAAAGGACTGGTGACAATATCCACATGAATGCATCTGCAAAAGATAATACACAATATGTATTATTGATTTAATTCTATTTTATTTATTTATATTTAATTGTGTATAATTGATTGATTCTTTATTATTGATTACTTATTTTGGCTCATTTCATAACTTAATCGGTCAATTAAACTCATTTAAAAAAAAACTTTATTTAAATTAATTATTTAAGTTCACTTACCTTTGTTCTGTTTATTTCCGTTAGGTCTGTTCAATTCAGCTGTTAGTTGCAGAATGAGAAAGTTGCTCGATGCGTCTGATTTTAGACAGGTAGACGCGTTGTTACGATGGTTTTGATTGGTCGGTTATTTTTGTTACGGGCTTTGTGATTGGTCGATTATTCTGTGTTCTGATTGGCTGTAATAATCTTAAAGTCGGCGTCTGATTGGTTGAATTTCCTGTAATTTGATTGGTCGGTTCATTTCTCTATTGTTACGTTTCTTTTAATAGATCGAATATTCCAGAAGATGATGCAATCGATCGATTTTCCAGGTGTTCGGATCGATGATTCTATTGAATCATACTGACGCGATATAATAGGAGTGTTTTAATTACTTTATGCTTTGCATATTTTATGAATTGAATTAATAAGATTTTATTATGTGTTAGATGTATTGATTTTCTTTTCTAACATGGTTCGTTTATTTCATCTTAGTTTAACAATTTTATATTAATTTGTATTTTGTTTTGCAATTTTCTAATTTTTATCAGACGCGTTTTGTTTATATCTTGTTTGTTTAAAATTATATAACTATTTGTATTTTGTTTTGCAATTTTTCAAATTTAAAACACACGTTTTGTTTATTTAAACATTTTTTATGACTATTGTCAGTTTTATTTATGTTTTGCACATTTTGTACGTATCTTTTAATTTATCTTTCATTATTATTCAACTTTTATCACATCTGTTTTCTTAATTTTGAGTTTTTGTGAATATATTTTGTTTGTGCTTAACAGTTTTTGTAAAAATTTTTGCTTGACTTTGTGTTTTTACATTAATTTTTCTAATTGTATTGTTAATTCTTGTAAAAATTTTCTCTTTTATTTGTGTTTTTTACGTAAAAATTTCACATTTTCCTGATATTTTCGTGCTTTTTCGGTGAATTGAGTGGTGGTGGTGATAATGCTTGGTTTCAGTGGTGGTAATTGCTGCTGCTGCTGCTGGGTAGTGTGGGAATATTGCTGCTGCTGCTGCTGCATGGTAATGTGGGAATATTGCTGCTGCTGCTGCTGCTGCTGCTGGGTAGTGTGGGAATATTGCTGCTGCTGCTGCTGGGCGGTTTGGGATATTGCTACTGTTTTGGGGTTTCGGAATTTTGTTACTTTTCCTTAAGTTATGGCTGGGCAGGGTTTTAACACATATGAATCGAGGGCAAATAAGAATAACAAAGTCATTATAAGTTTAATAGTTTATTTCTCCGTCATGAGACAGGCACGGGTCGGAATCCACGTGCAGTCTTTACATTCTATTTGGAGTTAAAGTCCATTCAACTGTCTTTACATTCTATTTGGAGTTAAAGTCCATTCAACTGTATGTTGATTTCTTCTGCAACTTCTTTGGTCGGGGTTTGTACTATCTCAAACAAGTCGTTCATTGGTTCGTGGGGTTCTATCTTCAATGTGATGGTAAAACCATTCATTTTGTTAGGTTGGACTGGAGCGTATTCTAGGCCTTGATATTTGGTACGTTGGTGACGTAATAACACATCCTTTCTACTGCATTTCTGTCCACATTCTTCACAACGAAACTTGTTGGGCTTGATTCTATGTGTATTCATATGTCGTTGGAGATTATCTTGTCGACTAAATGTTTGGTGGCATATTTCGCAATTTCGTCTCAGTGGTTGACTTCTCTCAGTCATACAATAAGGCGCAGTTTTTGACATCTTATAGAGTCTTGCTGTTTTCACTCGTCTCAGTGGTTGACTTTTTCTTTCAGTGTGATGGTTAGAGGCAGTTCTGGACTTCTTATAAAGTCTTGTTGTTTTCATTGCTCTTTTAAGTTCCTGGAACTTCGTTATGTATAGGTAAATCCTCGCTTCTTTACACGTCTGTTCATTTCGAATGTTAGAAGCAGAATGGGAAATTTATTGACCACATCTTGTTATATAGGCGGTTCGGGTTGATTGACCCCCGTCAAAATTTGTGGACCCCCTAACAGCCATATCATAAGAGATCGAACTTCGTTAATAGGACCATTGAATTTAGAATAACAAAGTTACCAAGAAAGCATATGTCACACAACTGTATAAGTGTATTTTGAAAAAATGCACTGATTGACCCACTGTCAAACTTTTGGACCCCTCGTAGCACCCCAACCATTAGAGATAGGGCTTAATGAATGCACCATTCGATTTAGATGTATAAAGTTACCCCGAAAACATATATAACATTGCTATAGTACTTGACTTAGAATAATTTGTATTTTGGGCCATTCCCGAAATTTTGTACCCCTTTTAGCACCCATACTATGAGAGATAAAGCTTAACATATATGACCGTTGGATTTAGATGCATAAGTTAGGCCGAAAACATATATAACATCGCTATAGTACTTGACTTAAGAAAAATTGAAATTTGGGCCAATCCCGAAATTTTGAACCCCTCATAACACCCGAAATATTAGAGATATGACTTAATACATGTCACTATTCGATTTAGATAGTCAAAGTTACCCCGAAAACATATATGACACGTCTATAGTACTCGACTTAGAAAAAATCGCATTTAGGGCCATTCCCGAATTTTCGGGTACCCCTATCTTCCAAAGTTCACCCCCCTTTTTTTTAAGCAGTAAAAAGCTAAAAAGTTATATTTTCAAACATGAGAGAAAGGCTCCCATTGGTCCGTTCAAACTTGATACGATTTGAAATAGGGTGCGCAACGTTCCCATTGGTCCGTTTTGAATATTTGAATTTCAAATCTGGAGGGAAACGCTTTCATTGGTCCGTTTTTTTGGACATCGTCACTTCCGTTGACGTCATACTTCCGGTTGACGTCATTTCCGGTGACGTCACATCCGGTGACGTAACTTCCGGTGACGTCATACTTCCGGTCATGTGACCTATGACGTCATTTCCGTAATCCTCCTAATCCTCCGCAAATGCGACTTGAACTGTCCCCATATACTACTCTAGTTTTTCTCGATTTCGAGAGTTATCGTTCCTTTCTCGTACAATGTATATATCAATATGGGGTATCTTCGAGCTCTTACAGCGATTGGTGAAGGTTTCAAGTCTCTATCTCTTATCGTTTGGAAGATAGGGGTACCCGAAAATTCGGGAATGGCCCTAAATGCGATTTTTTCTAAGTCGAGTACTATAGACGTGTCATATATGTTTTCGGGGTAACTTTGACTATCTAAATCGAATAGTGACATGTATTAAGTCATATCTCTAATATCTCGGGTGTTATGAGGGGTCCAAAATTTCGGGATTGGCCCAAATTTCAATTTTTCTTAAATCAAGTACTATAGCGATGTTATATATGTTTTCGGCCTAACTTTATGCATCTTAATCCAACGGTCATATGTGTTAAGCATTATCTCTTATAGTATGGGTGCTAAAAGGGGTACAAAATTTCGGGAATGGCCCAAATTACAAATTATTCTAAGTCAAGTACTATAGCAATGTTATATATGATTTCGGGGTAACTTTATGCATCTAAATCAAATGGTGGCATTCATTAAGCCCTATCTCTAATGGTTGGGGTGCTACGAGGGGTCCAAAAGTTTGACAGTGGGTCAATCAGTGCATTTTTTCAAAATACACTTATATAGTTGTGTGATATATGCTTTCTATGTAACTTTGTTATTCTAAATTCAATGGTCCTATTAACGAAGTTCGATCTCTTATGATATGGCTGTTAGGGGGTCCACAAATTTTGACGGGGGTCAATCAACCCGAACCGCCTATATAAAAAAGATGTGGTCAATAAATTTTCCATTCTGCTTCTAACATTCGAAATGAACAGACGTGTAAAGAAGCGAGGATTTACCTATACATAACGAAGTTCCAGGAACTTAACAGAGCAATGAAAACAACAAGACTCTATAAGATGTTAACCACTGAGACGAAATTGCGGAATATGCCACCAAACATTTAGTCGACAAGATAATCTCCAACGACATATGAATACACATAGAATATTCAAGCCCAACAAGTTTCGTTGTGAAGAATGTGGACAGAAATGCAGTAGAAAGGATGTGTTATTACGCCACCAACGTACCAAACATCAAGGCCTAGAATACGCTCCAGTCCAACCTAACAAAATGAATGGTTTTACCATCACATTGAAGATAGAACCCCACGAACCAATGAACGACTTGTTTGAGATAGTACAAACCCCGACCAAAGAAGTTGCAGAAGAAATCAACATACAGTTGAATGGAATTTAACTCCAAATAGAATGTAAAGACAGTTGAATGGACTTTAACTCCAAATAGAATGTAAAGACTGCACGTGGATTCCGACCCGTGCCTGTCTCATGACGGAGAAATAAACTATTAAACTTATAATGACTTTGTTATTCTTATTTGCCCTCGATTCATATGTGATTAAACCCTGCCCAGCCATAACTTAAGGAAAAGTAACAAAATTCCGAAACCCAAAAACAGTAGCAATATCCCAAACCGCCCAGCAGCAGCAGCAGCAATATTCCCACACTACCCAGCAGCAGCAGCAGCAATCACCACCACTGAAAGCAAGCAATCATCACCACCACCACTCAATTCACCGAAAAAGCACGAAAATATCAGGAAAATGTGAAATTTTAACGTAAAAAACACAAATAAAAGAGAAAAATTTTACAAGAATTAACAATACAACTAGAAAAATTAATGTAAAAACACAAAGTCAAGCAAAAATTTTTACAAAAACTGTTAAGCACAAACAAAATATATTCACAAAACTCAAAAATAAGAAAACAGATGTGATAAAAGTTGAATAATAATGAAAGTTAAATTAAAAGATACGTACAAAATGTGCAAAACATAAATAAAACTGACAATAGTCATAAAAAATGTTTAAATAAACAAAACGTGTGTTTTAAATTTGAAAAATTGCAAAAAAAATACAAATAGTTATATAATTTTAAACAAACAAGAAAATAAACAAAACGCGTCTGATAAAAATTAGAAAATTGCAAAACAAAATACAAATTAATATAAAATTGTTAAACTAAGATGAAAATAAACGAACCATGTTAGAAAAGAAAATCAATACATCTAACACATAATAAAATCTTATTAATTCAATTCATAAAATATGCGAAGCATAAAGTAATTAAAACACTCCTATTATATCGCGTCAGTATGATTCAATAGAATCATCGATCCAAACACCTGGAAAATCGATCGATTGCATCATCTTCTGGAATATTCGATCTATTAAAAGAAACGTAACAATAGAGAAATGAACCGACCAATCAAACTACAGGAAATTCAACCAATCAGACGCCGACTTTAAGATTATTACAGCCAATCAGAACACAGAATAATCGACCAATCACAAAGCCCGTAACAAAAATAACCGACCAATCAAAACCATCGTAACAACGCGTCTACCTGTATAAAATCAGACGCATCGAGCAACTTTCTCATTCTGCAACTAACAGCCGAATTGAACAGACCTAGCGGAAATAAACAGAACAAAGGTAAGTGAACTTAAATAATTAATTTAAATAAAGTTTTTTTTTAAATTAGTTTAATTAACCGATTAAGTTATGAAATGAGCCAAAATAAGTAATCAATAATAAAGAATCAATCAATTATACAAAATTAAATAGAAATAAATGAATAAATAAAATAGAATTAAATCAATAATACATATTGTGTATTATCTTTTGCAGATGCATTCATGTGGATATTGTCACCAGTCCTTTGACAGCAGAAGAGAATTGTTGAGTCACTACAGAATGTTTAGAGACCATATGACCTTTGCCCGCAGCATTTGTCCCAAGCGGTTTACGAGGAAAGCTAACTTGGAAGCACATCTGAAAAACCACGACAAACCCAGATACCAATGTATGGTATGCCATGCCACGTTCTGCCGACCATCTGCTTTAGAGCGTCACACTCGGGACAGACATCAAGTAGGAGGAGCTAGTACTAAACCCCAAAAGCCTGATGACATGTTCAAGTTAAAGATCAAAGGTCGAAAAAGTGCACCAAGATTTCAAACCACGGCTTCCCAGTACCAAATCAAGTTCAAAGAGATCAACGTCCAGAGCCTTCAACAAGTATTACAAACGCTGCACGAGCTTTTCGAAGAAAGTGACCGCATTTACAAAGCCAGAGGACTTAGTTCAGATAACATTACAAACTCCAGCTTTAGACTTTCCCATCGCGATGTCGTTCATGAGGGTGGACCAACTGTCCAGTAATTTATTATTGGACGAAATAGAACGTGTTGTGCAATCCAATGAGAAATTTATATTAACCGAAGATGTGGAAATGGAATTCACCCACGTAAACATGCCAACGGGTAGCGGACGAAAGAAAACGGACTACATTGACATTAAATGATTCCTGTCTAGTAAAACATCTATTATCCAAATCAAAAACAAAGACGACCTATGTTGTGCTAGAGCCATCGTTACAGCAAAGGCTAAAATTGACGGACACGAAAAATGGAACAATATCAGAAAGGGTCGTCGCATTCAGGAAGAAATGGCAGTAGAGTTACATGCTAAAGCAGGGGTACCTTTACAAAAATGTAGCATCGAAGAGATCAAACGATTCCAAGCACTTCTACCAGAGTATCAAATTCACGTCGTATCCAAAGAGCTGTTATATACAAAGGACCCGAAGTCGAGAAGAAGATCTACCTTTTTTACCACGAGAACCATTATGATGTCATTACTAGCATGCCTGCCTTTTTGTCACGTGTCTATTTCTGTAGAAAATGCGACAAAGGATACAATACTAAAGAAGATCACGTTTGCAATAACGTATGCCATTATTGTCGAAAGATTCACACCGAGAGCGAAGATGACGAGTGGATACTTTGTACAGATTGTAGACGGTATTTTAAAGGCTCAGCGTGCTTCGACCTGCACAAAAAGAAGACGCCGTCTGGAAACTCAACGTGTACTACGTATTATAAATGTCAGAGTTGTGGACAAACCGTGAACAAGAGATATTGAGATCATACCTGTGGAAACGTATATTGTCAGACCTGTAAAGATTTTTACCCATCAGGGCACCAGTGCTATATGCTACCCGCTAATGCCAAAGATGGACAAAAGAAACAAAGTTATATTTTCTTCGATTTCGAATGTACACAGGACGACCTTGTCCAGTGTGATCAAGGATACAATCCAGACGAAACCGGTAAATGTTCAAACTGTAAACATTTCAAATGCGGCTCCTTCGAACACCAGCCGAATCTGTGTGTGGTACACAAAGTCTGTTTGAAGTGTATGAATAACAGAATCGATGAACGCAAGTCCTGTGCAGAATGTGGGAAAAACGAACTAGTATTTACAGGACCTGAAACTACCGAACAGTTTTGTAAATGGCTATTCTCTGGAAAAAACAACGAAGCTACCGTCCTGTGCCACAACTTTAAAGGATACGACAGTTATCCTATCTTAAACTACTTGTATACCGAAGGAATATTACCAGATGTGATTCCGAATGGAACGAAAAATATGGCCGTCACCGTACCTGACTGCAATATCAGAATGATTGACTCAATGAACTTTTTACCGATGGCATTATCCAAACTACCAAAAATGTTTGGCTTGAATGAGCTCAAGAAAGGATATTTTCCTCACCTATTCAACACTAAAAAAAATCAATCCTTGATACTCAACCGCCTACCAGATGTCAAGCATTACCAACCAGAAAAAATGAAGCTCGAAGACAGAAGCGCCTTCTTCGAATGGTACAACGCACATTGCCGTTCCGATGTGGACATACTGAGAAAAGCCTGTCTCAAGTTCCGAGAATTATTCATGGAGATGACATCCACCGACGGACACGGAGGAATCCATCCATTCCAACAATGCATTACGATAGCATCGGCTTGTAACTTGGTGTTTTGAATTTTGTTTTTAAAACTGGCCACAATAGGCATCATACCCGCCCTCGGCTACCGACCCCAAGAGAAACACTCCATTAAAGCAATGAAATGGCTACAACATCTATCTGAAGTGCACGGTATTCGGATACAGCACGCTCGTAATGGCGGTGAGAAGGAAATTGGTGATTACAAGGTCGATGGATACCACGACAATAAAGTCTTTGAATATAACGGTTGTTTCTGGCACGGGTGTTTACGTTGTTATAGTGCCTCCACAGTCAATCCAGTAAACAATATGACCATGTGTGAATTACACCAGCGTACACTGGATAAGAAAAAATACCTAGAAGACCAAGGCTATACCTACATCAGTGTATGGGAGTGCGATTTCGATAGAGAAATACAGAGTGATCCTCACATACAAAGTTTCGTAAACTCCCTCGAATATGTTTACCCATTGGAACCCAGAGATGCCTTTTACGGAGGACGTACAGAAGCATTCACAATGTACCAAGAAGCTTCTGACGGTGTAAACATTGAATACTACGACGTTATTTCACTGTACCCCTACATCAACAAGACCGGAAAGATACCCGTGGGACACCCAACCATCATCACGGAGAATTTCAAAGATACACAGCAATACGAAGGACTCATCAAATGCAAAGTACTTCCACCGAGAGGACTCTACATCCCAGTACTCCCTGCAAAAATAAACAACAAACTGTTGTTTACGTTATGTAGAACATGTGCCGAATCTAGTCAACAGACGGCTTGTCAACATATAGACGAGGAAAGGGCTTTGACCGGAACATGGGTCACCGATGAACTAAAGAAAGCGTTGGAGAAAGGATATCAGATAGACAGAATCTATGAAGTCTGGCACTTTGACACGGAACAATACGATCAAACGACTAAGACAGGAGGACTCTTTACCGAATACGTCAACACTTTCCTGAAAATGAAACAGGAAGCCAGTGGATGGCCAGAATGGTGTCAAACTGAAGAAGACAAACATAACTATATCAGAGATTACTACGATAGAGAAGGGATTTTATTAGACTACGATAAAATAAAGAAGAACCCAGGGTTACGAGCTTTAGCCAAATTGATGTTAAACAGCTTCTGGGGAAAATTTGGTCAAAGATCCAATATGCCACAAATAAAATACTATTCCGAACCAAGCGACTATGTCGATTTGTTAACTAGTGATCAAATCAGTCTTATCGGTGTTAATCTAGTAAGTGATGATTGGAGGGAGATATCGTTACAAAGAAGAATTTGTTGAGGAATCCGGACGGACCAACGTGGTAATTGCTGCCTACACGACTGCACAAGCAAGATTAAAGCTGTATAGTTATTTGGAGAACCTGGATAATCGCGCAATATACGCAGATACAGATTCCATTGTATTTACTTCCCAACATACTGATTGGAAACCACAATTAGGAGACTACTTAGGAGAACTAACAGATGAGATAGTTGGAAATAGAATTACAGAGTTCGTTACTGGTGGACCGAAGAACTATGCCTATAGATTAGCAGTACCGGACAACGATGGAACAGAAACTGCATGTAAAGTGAAGGGGATAACACTGAACTACAAGAACGCCCTGATCATCAACTTCGATACGATTAAAGACATGGTGATACACAACAGAAACGATGTGAAGACTATGAGCGATAATTTCCGGATCATACGAGATAATATGAAACTACTGTCCGTATATCAAGATAAAGACTATAGAATCGTATTTGACAAAAGAGTGGCCATGGACGATTATAGCACGAGGCCGTATGGATTTTAAATTGTAAAGGCATCATGTGGATGGCTCTCCGACCCATGTTTGCTTTATGACGGGGAAAATAAAATATGTATATATGTAAATTAGTGTATTATTTATTGCCTAATTGAATGAAAAGTATATAGATACAGGAAACAATAAATGGGAAAAAAAATCAATAATGATACAGAACGGGATAAACAATAAAAAAAAGATAAACTAGTAGGGGTGACGTAAGGACAAAACAAAACATGGGCTCAAGAGTATAAAAAGCAAAGGGAGTTAACCGAGATCGGGATGGGAAACCAGAAAAAAGGTTAGAGATAACAGAAGACAAATCGATACCAACATAAAAGTCTGGATAGAGTACAAACCCCAATACACAAGAATCAAACAGCACAAAAGGAGGCATCAAAATAGAATAAAACAATGGAAAGAGGTTTTGGGTTAGAATACTGAACCCGGTTGCCCCATCCCAACCGTCCAACCACTCTCACACAATTTCGCTACGCTCACGGTGCTCTACGTTCTTGACGCTTGAAAGTAGGGATCATGACCATATAAGGAAAATGGGCTTGGTTAATTAGCTCATTTGCATAATCAGGGGTAATTTAGGGATTTTAACTAGGGACGCAGCGTAGTTAAGGTACATTTCAGACGTCTTTGTTAATGGGAAGTAACTCTGCACGATATGAATATTCATTACGTTATTTCATACGTCATCACAGCGTGTTCGCCATTGTGAATGGTTCCTTTTACATATAATAACACTTTAAAGCAAGATGCAAACCACCTAATATGATGTGTCAAATGCTTAAAAAGGATAATACTTAAATTCTTTTGAAAATAGTAGGGAATTGTTTGTGTAATAGTCATTTCTTTGTTTGTGCATACGTAATTAGAAGGCGGGACTTCATTTCCTTATATGGAAATCGGTGTGGATCAGGAGCTTGAATTTCAATCGAACGAGGAAGTTAGAACTGTGAGTGACGATAGGTAAGAACACTCGAAAAGTACGAGATTTTCTAGTTTGTAATCAATGTCTAAATGAAAATATTTCAAGAACATATACAGTTTTTTAGTGGAGTTCGAGTCGTTATTTAATTTTTTAGTTCCTTGTGTGTTTTTGGTTTCAGTTCTTCGTTTATTTTTGTCTGTTTTCCTGATGTTGTATGTGTTCTTGGATTTTGTTTTACAACTTCGGTTACCTTTGTTTTACTTCCAGCTTGTGAAATTTACATGTAATAAGTTCTAGGCTAGCAGGAACCCCCAGGTTACATGGTACTTGCAGTGCCTGGTTAATAGTTCATGCAGATATACATCAAACATTTATTTCAAAGTTTTTCATACTAGGAATATAAAGAGAAAATAAATCTGACAAATTAAGTTTTTAACATTCCTTTTTTTTTCTTTTTGAAAAACTTTGAAATGAAATGATCCACTCATCATGCTTTTATGTTACAGAGTAGTATTTCATTCTTAGATTTAAATCCACACCAAACAGGTTATAATATAAAATACTACAAGCCTACTAGCACAAAGCAGAGGATGATTAAGAACTAACGGGTGCATACAAAGAGTGTAAATATA
>MJUU01027468.1:0-17701 GCA_002080025.1 Modiolus philippinarum
ATTAAAAAATACCCATTATACCAGTCATAAAACGAAGCCTTATCATTATGCTAAATTTGTAGTCCGTTTTTGTTTGTTGATGAGCATTTTGTGGAGACACTATAGGAGTATCTAGTAAAAAGTTACAATACTCATATCTATCACAGAACTGTGTTCCTCTAAACATTTTTTATTACTGGATTATTATTTTTATTTCTTATATAAAAATGATAGAGTTTATAAGCAGTGTCTTAAACAGGTTAAACAAGAGTCTTGAGCGTTGGAAAAAGAGTAAAACCTATAAGATTTTTGTTTTACTTATGAGATGCTTTAACCACAAGCAATGTAAAAATTGTGAGTGAACTAAGAATCTAGCCCGTTTTACCCGTCTCAACTGTAGTGAATAACGAAACTTACATGTTTGCTTATTTTCGTTTGTCCCGTAGATAGTAGTTGATATGGGAAAAAGCCGCAGATTTTCAAAAAACGTTTTTTGAAAATCTGCGGCTTTTTCCCATATCAACTACTGGTGTGCACCTAAAGTAATTTCAGCCTATGGCCTATTATAAAAATACCATAAGTACATTATAACAAAGTAAAAGGAGAAGTATAATGATTTTCATTATTTGTTCAATATATTTACTTTATTTATTAAACATTTAATTGTTTGATAAAATCAATAAGACCATATAAATGACAAAATGATGATAATATATTATATACAATTAAATTTGATAAAATTTGTCTAAGCTTAAAATTTTAGCCATGGAGCAATAGCTGTAGGGCTGGCAATTACCGATAGGGGGTTGTCCTTGGGCAATCGTCCGGGGGAGTTGTCCTTCCCCCAATTATATGGAAATAAAGAATCTGAATCTCAATATGTTGTCCTATTTTTTGGGAATGATTTGACATAGGAGGTCAAGTTTAAATTGCAAATATGTTAAGTATGTCAAGGACTATGTGTTGAATTGTTTTCGACAAATCTTTATGGGAGTAATGAAACTTATATGGTCCACTGTTAGTTATTTTGATCCACATTGTCTTACTTGTGTACTTGTGCGTGGGAGAATTTCTCATATGGATATACTATTGATACTTTCAAAATTTTGGCAATTATTTTTGTAATTTTCGAATTGTAATCCAGACCACCTGTTTTAAGTGCCCACATCTCACTATTTTATAACGCCAAGTTTTCTTACATTCGACTTGATGAGTGCCCTGTGTTTGTCTATATGTTGTAGTTGTCCACTAGCTTAAGACACTAGTGCTTTTGTCGGGCAAAGGATGACAGTGATTGTAAGAGCACTTTGCCAGTTTAATTGATGTTTGTTGACATTCCCGCACCCATGACCAAGAAAGACATGGATGTAGCGTTGCTCGACAATTAGCAAAGAATTCCGCTTAAACCGGTGCTAGGGGCCGTCTTGAACTTACTATGAGGTATGAGCAAAGCTCATTGTTGAAGGCCTCATGGTGACTTCAAGATGAAGAACAACAATAAAAGCGTTGTTCCTTTGCTTGTTTTTTACCATGTATTTATAGAGACTTTGTCTCATGTGCATTTACTCCATATCCTTTTATTCACCATTTACATATCAGAAAGTTTTGAAAAAGAGGTTAATCGTCGTTATAGTTATTACCTTTGTTTTTCAAATTTAAGCAATTCTTACAGATTTTGTGCAGAAACGATTGGTTTAACTTGCAAAACATGTTCAGTACGTAAATAAATACATTTTATGACTTTTATATAATTTTTGAGATATAGAAACATGAGGCTCTCAAATACCTGTATCGCTCAACATAACTATGGCTGAGAAAAACAGTCCAACTAAATGTTGCAGGTAGGAAAAAGACAGGAAATGGGGTAAATGTCAAGGAAACAACATCCCATCACCAGGTTAAAACGATCTAAAACAAAGCATCTAGGGTCATCGTACGCTCTTCAACACAGCGAGGACCCTCACACCATATAGCAAGCTCTAAATGGCCCAAAAAGGTAAAAAAAGTGAATAAATCAATGGAAACAAAGCACATCCAATATGACTCATTTTGTAGAATGTCAATAGACCTCGATGTTATAAAGCACAAAGTTAGATTATGATACCTGCTGTCCGTACTCTTGATTCTAATGCAGATTTAGTAGTGCATTTTTTTTCAAAAGGAGCCAACTAAGGACAACTGTGAACTGAAGAAGCGCAACAGCACGGCGCAAGCATAGCAATGATACCTCTTTTTGAGAGGAACAGCGCAGCAGCTTTGCCCTATGGCACAAGTGCAACAGGCATATACTAATATGAACACACGAGCACTGTTGATAGCAACTCGTAAGTCGTTTCGGCATACTCATGAACAACTCATGAGTCATGTAAGCATTGTTGTTAATTAAGTAAGTCTTGTTAATATAGTCGTGGACAACATTGAAACGCAAGCGCCGCAGCTTTAACTTGTATTAAACAAAACGAAATGGCGAAGTATTAAACAGAAAGCGCAACCACGAGGCACAATAGTAGCAACAATACCTCGTACCGGTATGTAGCGCAGAAGCACATTAGCGCTGTGCAAGCGCAACAGCACAACAGTTATGCCCTATGATAGCAATATAGTAAAAAAAGTATGAAGCACTGTTTTCATCAACGCATTAGTAGTGTAAGCATACTCGTGATCAACTCGTGAGTCATGTGAACAGTCGTGAGCAACTCAGGAGTCTTGTAAATATAGTCATGGAAAACTCAGAGAAGGTGCAAAACCTACAACAACAATCTATTATTCGGCGAAAAAGCAGCAGCTCAGTAAAGCACAGCACAGCAAAAGCGTCGTAGATATTCCTATAATGAATGAGAACAGTCTATTCCATACTTGTGAGCGACTCCTGAGTCATATGATTATAGTCATGGACAACTGAGAAGGCACAAACACTGAAGCAAAACCCTTCTTTTAGGTCTTAGCCAAACTGTGCAACGCAGCATAAGCACAATATCTATGCCCTAGTAGAAATGTCAGCACATTAGCACTTGGATATGTGAAACCATGGCTAAAGGCGAGACACACATGGCGAGGCCTGGTGACATCGATACAATAAGAGTACATCAGCACCTCGATTGCTTCTCAATCCGCTCATCGACAAATGCGAGCCTAAAGATAAATAAAAGCTTGACCAAAGTTCATGGCGAGACATACATAGCGAGGCCAAAGATCAAACACACTAAGAGTATATCGACTTCGCCTCGACCCGCTCCTCGACAAATGTAAGTTTAGAACCATATTTTCACTACTAAGCTAACTCAAATTTGCCAAAGAATCTTTTAATAAACATGAAATAATTTGAAAGTGAAAAGATTTTCGAATGTTGTTTTTTTTATCAATAACAACGGCAGTAGAATACCGAAGGAACAAAGCACAAGATTACATAAATCAAAGTCCAGACACAAGGCAAAATCAGGAACACCAGAAGACGGAAGACCAAAGACACTACATGCCCACAAAACACAAAACCACTACATATACAACACAAAAAACTAAAGCACTATAAAAAAAAAAACAGAGTGACATCAGGTGCTCCGGAAGGGTAAGCATGTCGTGCAAACCTTACACGCATCTTTTAGAAGATACCGTCCAAACACGTTGTGACCAAGTTTGATTCAAATTGGGTGTGTCGATTTAGAGAAATTTCTGAATGTGCTTTCCTATAGGGTCTAATTTTAAACAATTTTCCCAGTTCTTAGCCATATTGAATGGAGCACGAAAACGAATATCATCTTTTTATAAACGACCACCCAAAAACTATTATGACCAACTTGGGTCCAATTGATGTAAAAGTTTCATAGAGGATCTCTGAAAGTCTTCTCACTGGGTCAAATGTTAAACTTTGTTTACCATTGGCGACATTCTTGGATAATGTGCGAACCTGAAAAAACACCTTTTATAGAAACAGCCACCCAAGTACCTTTTTGGCCAAGTTTGATTACAATTATTGGTTTATTAGGTCCAAATTAGAAGATACCTGAATCAAGAGTTTTCCTATATGGTCAAATGTAAAACTATTTTCTCTTCTGGTGGCCGCTTTCGGTAACGTATGACTCTGAAAATACTTTTTGGCGTTTTGATCAAATAGTCATTGTTAATAACACTTTCAAGATGAAATTAATTTTTACAATTCCTCATTTTCGAAACGTTGCAAACTTATGCAAGTTATATGCAAATGAGCTGACATTTTTTTTATGAAACTTTGCCAGCATCTTCATACCTATATATGAACAAAGGGGGTGTAATTGTGGATGGTAGGGTGGGCTGGATGGGAGGAAGGTGAACCAATGTGAAGATGCCCCAACTAAAATGCAATTTTGGTCATTTTTATACTTTAAAGTTGTTATGGAAACCGGCTGAAATTAGTGAGGTGTGCTATATTGTGCATATATAAATTGGTTAGTCCTTTTTGCTATTGTGTACAAAAGAGATGGAAAGTCTTTGATCTTTAACAGGAGGATATGATTTTGAAATTATCTAAGTGGCAAAAATTCCGTTTTTTTGCTTTCAATTTGCAGTAATAAATTCTAAAATTTCTTCTTGTGGTCGGGCACGTTTTTTAACATTTTCTGTGTACAAAAAATCCAAGAATTTGAGATTGCTGCAAGTCTTGAAGTAACGGGAATCTATGACAGCCAACCCCTCGCCAAAATCTCCTCTTTTGCGACTATTGCCTTTCCATGGGTACTAAATAGAGACCCAAAACTCCAGGAGTTTTGATTCTCGACTCTTATTGGGTTATTGTTTAGCCACAGTACCCGTCTGTCTTTCATACCCGGTAAACACCAACTTTCAATGTATAGAACACCGTGAGGAACATTAAAGTAAACACAGGTTTCAAAGGCATAATCTGCCTGGAAAGCGTTAATACGATATGGTCAATTCTACAAACGCACTTGAACTGTTCATATCAAAATGTATCTATTCATTGAAGAAGGCGCAAGATATTCTTCTAATTTTTCGTGTGTAAATTTTGAATGGTTGTTTGTAGTTATGATTTTGCATGTTAGTATATTATGTTGAAAAATATATTGTTAGATATTTTATGTATTTAAATCTTTATACTGCTTGAACGCACTACCTAAAACGAAAAGAAAAAAAAAAAACATCCCCCCCCTAAAAATGAAAAAAAAAACAGACAAAAAAATTTAACAACAAACAAAAGGACAAACAATGCCAGTCAGATAGTATTTGTTTGTGTGGGTGTTTTATTTATACATTCTATTTATTAAAGTAATTTTAACGTCTTTTTTTTCAGGGATTGCTACATTCTTTTTTATTTCAATAAATGCTTAAACTATTACCTTTTACTACAATATTTGTAGTGATCTCACGATACTGTACTCCACTAGACCCGGTATATGTTACAATACACTTATATTCATTCTCATCCTCACATGCTGTCTCATTAAATGTCATAACAGCCTGAGTTTGTACATTGGCAGCATCTGAAGTGGGATTCGTCAAAGTCACTCTGTTTTCTAAATAACTTCCATCAGGTGATGCTAGATTAGGGTCATTTCCTATTCTTGGTGTAGAAAATGCAGCAATGTTTTTAAATGTTCCACTAAGTTTAGCCTGTATAGATATAGCTATAACTGTATCGCCACTTGCTGGTATATAGGAACAAGTAATCTGTACATTGCTGGGTCCCAGTATCGCATCTCCAGTAGCAGCAAATGATGTTATGGTTAATGCATTAACAACTGCAAAAGTAAAAACAAATACTAGTACATAAGAAGTAAAAATTAATAATATTTGACATATGCATACATTATTTGGTATATCTTTATTTACAAACATTCATTCTGGAATTCACAACTGCCCTAGAGTTTTTAATCCACAATATACCACGGATAATTATATCCTTGTGACTAGAATTCATATTAATCCAGAAGAAACATACCAGGAATAAATTTATTTCTTAAATTGAATGCAATTTTTTGTAGTTTTATTGGAGTGTAAAAGCGTGGACCGAAGCAGTTTTTAAATGAAGCGCGCTAGCGCTTCATGTTAAAAATGTGCGCCCGATCCACGCTTTTACACGACAATGAAACTAAAAAATATTGCATTAAATACTTGTAATTACATTACGTATATAGAATGCAAGCTTCACGCAAGCTTTCTTAATGAAAATCGTGGCTGGTGCACCATTTTGTTGTCTAGATTAATCCGCCGCCTTTCTTTACTTTTGTCGTCGTCAAGGGGTCACGTGCTGATGTAGTTTTACTGGCTGATAAAACTCACTTACGGAAGTGATCGTAAGTACTCGTTACCAATCAAATACGTTGATTTCCATACAAAGCAGAATGAATGTAATTATATATACATGATGCATGTGTATGAACGACATAATACTATCCGGGTAAAATTTTATCAGCTAGATAGTATTTAATATAAGATTTTTTTCCATGGGGGACTATTTCGTTGTAATATAGTTTCCGACCCTTGAAATACATTCCATATGTCTTGTTGTAGTTTTGATGTCCGTTAAATATCATATTCAAGGTGCTGTAAGATTTGGTCATTTACACGCATTTGGTTATTTATTCTTTATCAGCATTTATACATCTTTAGTTTTTTGGTCTTCTAAATGCTTTGATTTGATGTTGTATATTCACTTTCCATATTATTTGGTCTTCTCCGAAGTTGTCGAATCGAATAATTATTCAACGATTTGGAATGGACTGTGAATAGACAATTCAACCTGTGCAATCTCAAGGATCATGAGGATGATTACAACATATTGTCTTATCAGATACTTACAAAAAAAAATAATGGTAAAGTTCGAAAAACCTATGCTTTCTATATATTTCTGTTATGGGGTACTTGTTCTTGAGAGAAGTTCTCATATGGATAATCTTTCATACTTTCAAATTTTTCATTTTATTTATTTATTTTTTTGTAATTTCGAAATATTATTCTGACAACCTGTTTATAGTGGCCCCACACCCCATTACTTTATGAAACATGGCCAATCAAAGATTGCAATCCTCCCGCTACCCATTTTTGGCCCCTCTCTCCTTGTAAAAAAAGTGTTTTTGAAACTAAATTTCTATCTGTTGAAACAAATATTGTTACTGTAAAACACCAAAAAGATATCGTTGCTAAGTAGAATTTAAAAAAGTACAGGTTTCTGAGAATTTCAGGAAGTTATCAAAATTAGAATCAAAGATTTTTGCAACCTGACTGTTGAAAATTATTATTTTTACTGTAAGGAATTGAAAAAAATATGGTTGCTAGGTAGAATTCGAAAAAAAAATGGGTCTTTAAGCATTTCAGAAAATTTACCAAACTTTTTTTTTAAATCTGATTTTATGGTCTTCCAAACGTTTAGATTTTATCTGCACTGAAGAGTCATAAGTTGTCGAAATGCGCATATGCAGAAAATAAATTCACAGTGATTTTGGTATTTAGTTATTTGTTACCACTGGGTCGATGTCTCTGCTGGTGGACTGTAAGTCACCGAGGGTATTCACCAGCCCAGTGTGGTCAGTACTTCGGTGCTGACCCGAAAGCTGATTTAATTTAGAACCTTGCAATGTATAAATTTTTGTAAATTTCGTTAAAAACTAAGAAGTATCTCCCTCACGCAAAGCTCTGTCCTTAAATGATATTGGCTTTACATTTAGATCATATTGGGTATTTGTTCCCTATCAGTTTTTTAAAATATTTGATTTTATGGTCTTCCAAACGTTTAGATTTTAGCTGCACTAAAGAGACATAAGTTGTCGAAATGCGCATATGCAGAAAATAAATTCACAGTGATTTCGGTATTTAGTCATTCGTTACCACTGGGTCGATGCCTCTGCTGGCGGACTGTAAGTCCCCGAGGGTATTCACCAGCCCAGTAGTCAGTACTTCGGTGCTGACCCGAAAGCCGATTTTATTTATAACCTTGCAATATATAATATTTTGTAAATTTCGTTGAAACTAAGGAGTATCTCCCTCACACAAAGCTCTGTCCTTAGCTGATTTTGGCCTTACTTTTAGATCATATTGGGTATTTGTTCTCTATCAGTTTTTTAAAATATTTGATTTTATGGTCTTCCAAACGTTTAGATTTTATCTGCACCGAAGAGACATAAGTTGTCGAAATGCGCATATGCAGAAAATAAATTCACAGTGATTTCAGTATTTAGTTATTAGAATCAGAGATTTTTGCAATCTCACTATTGAAAATGATCACTGAAACTATAAGGCATAAAAAAAGATATGGTTGCTAGGTAAAATTCCAAAAAGTAATTGGTCTTTTAGAATTTCAGAAAATTTACCAAAATTAGAATCATATTTTTTTGCACTCTGTTTATTGAAAATGATCTTCACTACTGTAAGGAATTGCAAAAGAGATGGTTGCTAGGTAGAATTCCAAAAATAGTAGGTGTTTGAGAGTTTCATGAAATTTGCCAAAATTAGAATCAAAGATTTTTGCAATCTGACTATTGAAAATCATCATTGAAACTTTAAATATTTGAAAAAGATGTGGTTGCTAGGTAAATTCCAAAAATAATAGGTCTTTGAGAGTTTCAGGAACTTTACCAAAATTAGAATCAAAGTTTTTTGCAATCTGACCATTGTAAATGATCATCAAAACTATGAGGCATAAAAAAAAGATATGGTTGCTAGGTAAAATTCAAAAAGTAATTGGTGTTTGAGAGTTTTAGGAAATCATATTTTTGAAATCCTAGTGTTCATACTTGCTGATGACATTAAAAAGTTGCTTAATTATAAAACTTCATGTTGGAATTTCAAAAAATTATTAGTCTTTGACATTTTCAGAAAATTTACCAAATTTGGCACCGGGGTCTAAATTCTAAAAGCTTATAACGGATTCAAAGAGCAATTCCATTAATTCCTCATGATAATATAATCCACAAAATCAAAATTATACATAGAGTTCCAGTCGTTCTGATGAATACTGATTGTTTTACATTTTTTTGGTCCCTTAAGGGCATACCCCCATACCAACAGTCCGCCATCATCAGTAAATGAGATGCATATAATGGAAGTTGCATGCAAATGTCAGCTTCCAACATGAATACCTCAGAAGATTTCGCTTATTACTGGATATCTCGAAATACAATTTCGCTCATTTTTCCGTCCTGAGGGCAAATTTCAAAATTCCGAAACCTTTGGCAGAGACAACTCTTATAGTGTTACTTATACCCTTATTACAAGGTTTCTGCGATTTAAGTTGTAAGAGGAGTTCCAGCTGAATCGATTTTTTTTCGTTTTTTTAGACCCGCTAGAGGCCATGCCCTGAGGGGTAATACCAAATTTCCGACACCCTCTATGAAGTTGCTACGTAATATGTGAGTCGATCCCTGAGTTTCAACTTTCTAACCCATATGGCCTTAGAGATTTCTTCAGTTATTGGATATCGCAAAAATTCGTTATCGCCCATAATTTGCCCCCAGGGCGTTAGACCTAAATTCTGAACCCACAGTGCGCTCTTTCAGATCATACTCTAGTATGGTGCCAAGTTTCAAATTTGTATCTCTTATAGTTCCAGAGCTATCAGGGAGCACTACACACATAGGTACGTATACGGACGGACTGCATTACATAATACCCCCGCTTTCGCTAAGCGGGGGGATAATAATGCCAAGTTTTATTTAAGATTGCTTTTATTAGTGACCTGTTTTTGTCTACATGTTGCAATTGTCCACTAGCTTGATACAGTAACACTTTTGTCGGGTAATGTATGACAGTGAGTATACAACTGTGTATCATCGACACCGGAAATTGGGTACCACTGAAGCGACGAGTAGTAAACAACGATACGAACAAGGTAAGAACTTTTGTAATTTTATCCACTTGATGCTTAACTCACATTTTTGAGAAGTGAAGAGCTTATTTTCAGGATGTTTTGCAACGTATATAATCATAATTTATCATTCCTAATGTTCTGTGGGTTTATTTATTTAACCTAAAACGTCCTCCTGGTACCTGTCATTTGAAGCATGTGTGGTTTCTTCGCGGCTGATCATCGTTGTTTTGTAATTTATATCTGGGTTTTGGCTAAAAGTAGGAGGCGTTGATCATTATTAATTGATTTTTATTCATAACAAACAACAAAATACCGAAGTGACTGATAATTTATTTTCTGCATATGCGCATTTCGACAACTTATGTCTCATCAATTGAGGGAATTGTCTCCTTTGGCCGATTTCACTCAGAATATATTTTGTCCGATGTACGGCGAATTGTCTTCTGAAACAATTTCAGAGTACGACGGCTTGCAGATATTGTGTACAGCGAATTGATCTTCAAAATGTATGTTTACGATCATTTAATTGAAGTTTCCGACAGTCATAAAATGCGTGAATGTGAAAACTTATCTAAATTAACAAATTTTAGCATACAGTTACGGGAATTATCTATGAAAAACTGCGTCATTGCCCGAAAGTCGTTCCAAATTTTAGCCTGTTGGCCACTGAATTCAAAATTTTGATATATATGCTAAATGTCCATGAAAACTGTTGAAAATATTAGCCTGTCTCGGGCAGGCAGGACGGCTATTATTATCAACTCTGACTGAGTGCATCGTTTTGTTATATATATGGTCTAAAATGTTTGGATTTTCAGTACAGATGTTTCAAAACTCTATCTAGGCAAAGCTAACTTTCTTAGCTTTAATGATTTAAACTTTGCGGAGGTAACATTTGGTATAACACGAGTAGTGTTTACTATGCTTTATAGAATCCGTGAGGGGTACCCGTCATAGAACTATAAACAAGACGTCGGCGACTTGTAACAGGTGTTTGTTTGGCCACATTGAATTTCTTGGGCAAAACGGAATGTGAATTACAGTCTACCATTACAAAGTTTTTCAATGTTTATTTTCTTGTGTTATTACATTCCTTTTTTCAAATTGTGCAAAAGAATAGCTTAATTAGTAATTTGATAAATTTTGTTACTGTGTTTTTTTCACACTTTTCAGAAGCAAAAAAAATACTGCTTTTATATTTATTTTTGTTGTATTGTTTTGATTTTAGATTCATTTAAATATAAATGAAGTTTGCCAGACTTGTTTTCTCTTGTCACAATATGAATGAAAAAAGCGAGAATTAAAAGGTAAATGTACATGAGACAAATCTTAGTAGATACATTAAATAATCATATTAAAAGCCATGGAACAGCGCTTTATTGTTGTACTTCATCTTGAATTCACTATGAGACCCCCAACAATGAGCAAAGACGCATACCTCACAGCAAGGTCAAGTCATCGGCTTAAGTAGAATTCGTTGCTACATGTATACCCACACTATAAATGTTCTTGCTCATTAACGGATGTATGATTGTAAACTAAAATTTAAATAACCGGTAAAGTATTCTTACACACTTCTTAACTTTTTGCCCAACGAAAAAATCATTAAGGCAATAACAACATACAATAGAGAACAGGACAATTATCGAGTAAATTAAAAGAAAATTTGGCAATTAAATCAATCAAATAATGTAGGTATATTTCATATAGACATTAAGTTTTCATGTATAACAAAGCCAAAATGAAAAGGTTGATAATCCAACCAGAAATTCCTTCGTGAACATGTCAGGCTGAATCATGAACGCATAACTGTTTTTGCAAGGATAAGTACAATTTTATGACGTAAACGCTTATCTGACGAAATCAAAACAGCAAAAGTTATCAGAAGACAACATAGTTCGTCGAGGTATTATGCGATGTCAGGCAAAATTAATCTAAAAGTATTACCTTTTTTAATTTCAAAATTTTTCAAATTTGAAGGAAAAAAAATGATCTGGACGTCAAGGACACACAATCTAGCACTTAATAACCATCTTGAGAAGCAATGTTTAAACATTGCATTCAGGGCAAGCTCTTATCATATGCAAGTCACATACCAAATATAAACACCAAAGCACAGCGACAGCAAAGGAAAGCCGAATTACTACAAAGACGACCAATAATAACCTACCAACTACAAGAATAACAGCGAAAAATCAATATAACTCCTATACAGATCACCCAAAACGGACTAGAAATATTGCTTAGACAAGTAAACCCTAATAAAGCATCAGGACGAGACAACATACCAAACAAAATACTAAAGGAATGTACAGTCCACCTAGCACCAATACTACAAATAATACTACAAAGCTCCCTTGACACTGGAGAATTACCTAAAGACTGGCGAAATGCAAATATATCAAGCATATTCAAGAAAGTGGACAAACACCTACCCGAGAATTACAGACCAGTGTCATTAACATCAGTTACCAGCAAAATCTTAGAACACATTGTGGATGTAGACACGTGCTAAAACACCTGGAGACAAACAAGATATTGTTATTGACGCATCTAAATCATCTTGGACACAAGATAGACATTGCTATATTGGATTTCTCTAAAGCCTTCGACACCGTTCCACACAACAAGTTACTCCACAAACTCAAACAGTACGGAATACAGGGAAACTTACATAAATGGTTAACAAACTTTTTGACCCAAAGATCCATGAGAACAATAGAAGAAAGAGAAAAATCACCAGAAACATCAGTTGACTCAGGGGTACCGCAAGGATCTGGTCTGGGTCCAATTTTATTACTTTGTCACATCAATGACCTCCCAGACAGAGTAACATCATCAGTAAGACTATTTGCGGATGATTGCCTGCTCTATAGAACAATCGAAACTGAGCAAGACCACCACAAACTACAAACAGACCTGAAACAGCTTGAAATCTATGCTGAAAACTGGGGAATGCGTTTTAATGCCAAAAAGTGCTACATACTCTCCATCAACAACAAATCCACCCACTTCTGCAGTCTTAACAGCCACATACTCCAAGAAGTAAAGGACAATCCATATCTATGACTCCAAATTTCAAACGACCTTAAATGGAGCATCGACATTAACAACATCAGCAAAAAAGCCAATGCTTCTCTGGGCTTTCTAAGGAGAAATTTAAAAAACGAATCAGAATCGTGCAGGAAGACAGCGTACATATCCCTGGCGAGACCAACAATGGAATACGGCGCAACAATCTGGAACCCGTACCTAAAAGGGGATATTGTCAAGCTAGACAGAATACAAAACTGGGGCATACGTTTCAGAAAACGAGACTACAGGAGCAGAGAAGTAGAATCAATCACCAACATGCGGAAACAACTAGAGCTAGACACACTGGAAGACAGACGCCACAGCCTACGCCTGATCCTGCTGTACAAGGTGGTTGAGGGGTTGGTACCGGCACTGCCACCTTCAAGTTTCATAGAAAAGGCCAAACCTAACGCCAGATAAAACCAAAGACATTCAAAGACCACGTAACATCAAACTTGATAGAAAGGTACTTCATAACCAACACAAAGGGACTGAAAATACCAGACTACAACACAACACAGTACCAACATTCATTCTTTGTGGAGACCATCAGCCATTGGAACCAACTGCCAAACAACGTCGTGTGTGCTGATTCTGTAGAGGCTTTCAAGACCGCCCTACAGAACAAAAGCCAGTAACACCTGCTCTCTCACGCTGTGTATAAAAGCCATAATTGGATTCTACACGTATCAGCATCAGAAAAAAACTAGTGCCTGTGGTCTACTAGCTAACAAACCAGGGCCTGTTGGCCTACTCCATGGCCTCTGGTTGATGCATTGACTTCCTTGATAGAGCCCCGTTGCTCACAAATAGGATACTTAAACAAGTATATGTTACCCAAAAATTGAAGACATCCATCAAGAAGTTCTACGATCGACATCAACATCTGTTTCCCAGATGAAAACAGATCTTTCAATTTAAAAGCTTAATTGTTGTTTCCCCTACCGGATTTGACATGTTCAACACGGTGGGTGTCTTATAAGAAGCAGAAGTTGATTACTTTACACGTGCACCTGATCTCACCCCATGGTTATTTAGGGTCCGTGTTGTTAATCTTTGTGTATGTATGTGTCTTCATTTTTTCTGTGCCGTACTCATGTTGTGTCTGTTTCTTTGCTTTTGAGATGTTGCCGTTGTCCTTGGATTGTTCGTTTCAGATTGACGGTTCGGTTCTCACTTACTTGAACAAATTACTACATGCATAAAATCAGCAAATAGATTTCTAGTTCAACTTTCCCCGCAGTTTGTTCAGATAGCCTTTGATTACATACATATCTAACATTGCAAGATAATTTAATGTAAATATTTTTAAATTTGATCAGGGTAACTTAGACCAGGTCAATAACCGCGTTATTTTAGTTGCAAGCTGCCGTACACTCTGAATGATGATTTTTGCAATTCGCTGTACAACACTTCACAATTCGCCGTACATCGGACAAAATATATTCTGAGCGAAACTGGAAAAAGGAGACAATTTCCTCAATTGTTAAGAATCAAAATCAATTGATAATGATCAACGCCTCCGACTTTTTCCCACAACCCAGACATAAATGACAAAACTACGATGATCAGCCGCGAAGAAACCACACATGCTTCAAATGACAGGTACCAGAAGCATGTTTTAGGTTTAATAAATAAATCCACATAACATTAGGAATGATAAATTATGATCATATACGTTGCAAAACATCCTTAAAATAAGCCCTTTACCTCACAAAAATGTGATTTAAGTATCAAGTGGAGAAAATAACAAAAGTTCAAGCCTTGTTCCTATCGTTGTTTACTACCCGTCGCTTCAGTGGTACCCAAATTCCGGTGTCGATGATACACAGTTGTATATGACCACCTCAGTTCCCAGTTTCATTTATGGTTGTTGACAATCCAGTATGCATGACCAGTAAAGTTTTGCCATATCTAGCAATGAATTGCGGTGCTAGAGGCTGTGTTGAACTTATAATGAGGTATGAGAAAAGCTCATTTTTGAAGGCCTCTTTGTGACCTCAAGATGAAGAATTGTTCCATTGATTGGTTCGACCATTTTTTCGCATAGACTATGTCTGATGTGCATTGATTGCTCAGGCGTCTAAAAATAATGCCCGAGTAAGCAAAGGAAGCAATCTAACCAAACTTTTGGTCAACCTGTCCAGGAACGTAAAATAAAGATGTCTCATAACAACGTAGAATAATTTCATTGATCTATTTATAGCACGTGGTTTATAGTTTTTAGTATACATATATATCCTTTTACAAGACCGGCGTTGTGAGTTTATATTGTAACATGGAGCAACTGATAAACAGTGATGCAGTTGTTGGAAAATTGTTGATTTTAAGAAAAAATTAGAAGTCCAGTGGAAATGTTAATATGGTGAAAATAACAACCATGTGTTAAAAATGATTCATACTTACCTGGGTAAACTAAAAGCAAAAGAAGAACTTGTTGACAAAGATACATCTTGTTTTTCTGAAAGAGGAAGTAAAACAAATATCATTATACGTCAATATGAAATATGATACACCCGGAAGGTAAATAAGCTAAAATTAAATAGGAGATTTCGATCATTTATTAGACTTTATTTACAAATGTTCATGTAAAATGTACCTGAATCACAGAGTGAATTAAAGTATAGTGGTGTTAGCTGTATAGTAAAGTAAGTGAGAACCGAACCGTCAATCAAAAGAACGAACAATCCATGGACAATGGAAAAATCAGACACACTAAGGAACAAGGACACCACTTGAGAACGGAAAAAAAGAAAAATGAAGACAAACATACAGATGAACAATACGGATCCAATAAAAAACCATGGGTGAGATCAGGTGTACCGGTAGAGTAAGCATCTCCTGCTTCTTATAAGACACCCGCCGTGTTGAACATGTCAACTCCGGTAGTAAAGTGGAATCGAAGAAAAACAAAATTTAGTCGTAGAGGGAAAGATCTGTTGTCATCTTGGAAACAGATATCCCATAGCGATCCGAAAGATCGTGATGTCGACCGTGAAACTTCTGTAGTGATGACTTAAAGTTTTTTGTAACGTACCCTTGTTTAAGTAGTATATTTGTAAGCAACTGAGCTCTATCAAGGAAGTCACTGTAACGACCACAAGCCCTTGAGTAGCGAATGAGTTGTGATATGTAAACTCCATATGCTGGTGGTTTTGGAATTATTGGTTTCTATGTAGGCAGTGCCTACAATGCCTACATATAAACAGCAAGATATTTGTTGGTCAACATATTCATGATTAATTATTACAACTGAAATACATCTATAGGATATATTAAACTATATGAAAAGTAGTGAGAGAAGTAATATGTTATATTACCAAATGGCTGAAGTAGGAGAAATTGAAATGAAGGATTTTGTTAGACAGGATGAGTATGATGATGATAATGAAGAAGAAAAACAAAAAACCCGTTTACAACAAAAAAAAGGTTTTCAAAGTACAATAACAAAAGAATATGAAGAATTAAAAAAATTATCAGAAAATGATGCTAAAATTCGTAATATGGAAACGACACAAAAAATGATAAAAAATTTTTATAATGTAAATGAAGAAACAGAACGTAATAAAAATAAACAGGATTTCTTTATTATTAAAAATGAAGATGGAGACATTATGTTATTTGTAAAAAATGAATATGGTGATATATATCCATTAACATATTACGAAGGAGGTGTATTAGAATTTTTATAAATTTAGTACTCTTCAAAAAAAATATGGTGTTGATTTCATTAGAATTGTTTTAGATGTAGATGATTATGGAATTTCTGAAGGAACAAAAAAAAGTAGAGCAAATCTTCGTAGAATGGCCGCTAGGCCAAGCCTCTGGGGCAGAACAAGAAGTAAAGTAAAAAATGCAACTTACAAACAAGAAGCACAAGAAACATTGGATAATGAGGAAACAACCCCAAAAGAAAAAAATGAAGAAATGAAAACTATGACAAAAAGAGAATATGATGGTTTAATGAAAGCGCAAACAACACTTCAAGAAGCGTATAAACTTGATAAAGCAAAACTAACTATAACAGAAAATGAATTAGAACAGAAAAAGGCTGAATTAGAACAAGCTAAAACTGAAGAGGAAAAAGAAATAATACGTGCTCAAATGAGAGAGTTGGACTCTGAGATAAGTGCAAGACGGAGAGAAATTAATGATGATGAAGATAAACTACTTAATCAAATAAATAGACTGGAGGAAATGAATATTAATCGTAAGCAGGTAGATAGAATTAACAGACAATACGTAAAATATTAAACGAAGACAAAACATTAAGGGAAAGAATTAAAACATTATTCAGAGAACAAGGAATAACAATAGTTAGTGTTTTAACTGCTTTTGGGATGATTATAGGTGTTATTGTTGAGGCAATTATTCCTTCTGGTGGTGGAAGTAGTCCCCCACCCCCGCCTCCTTCAGACAAAACAGATGCAAAAGATTGGATAAAAAAACAATTAAAAAATCTTGGTAAATTACTAGCTAAGCTTGCAGGAAAAGCAGCAGCAGCCTTGCCGGGAATTATCGGTGCTATTGTGTCTTGGTTGTTAAACGCAACAAAGACGTAGTAAATTGGTTTGCAAATAATTTATGGGCTTTACTTGTTTTAGTTGTTGGTTTATTATATGCTGCTGCAAGGGAATATTTAAAAAAATAAAATTAATAAATCTTATAATTAATTAGTCCTACAATACCTAATACAACACTTCCAAATAATATTGCTTGTTTATTTTCTTCATGTTCTATATTCGGTTTATCTTGAACAAATTTAATAGAAGGTTTCGGAATATCATGAACAAGTTCTGATAAAGATTTTTTTGTTTTTGTTCCATCTAATTTATCTAAAGAATGAGAAAAATG